>VSDK01015531.1:236758-260729 GCA_009767595.1 Symbiodinium kawagutii
CCAAGCAGCCTTCAGAGCCTGTCGTGTTGTGGTATGTTCAACCAGAGTTTAGACCATGTAATGCTCCCAAACAGCCTTCAGAGCTTAATATTCGGGGGTGTGTTTAACCAGAGCTTGGACGGAGTGACTTTCCCAAGCAGCCTTCAGAGCCTGTCATTGGGCCTTGGGTTCAACCAGAGTCTGGACCGAGTGACATTCCCAAGCAGCCTTCAGAGCCTGACATTTGGCTTTCAGTTCAACCAGAGTTTGGACCTAGTGACCTTCCCAAGTAGCCTTCAGAGCCTGTCATTTGGCGGTGTGTTCAACCAGAGTTTGGACAGAGTGACATTCCCAAGCAGCCTTCAGACTCTGACATTTGGCCATGGTTTCAACCAGATTTTGGACGGAGTGACATTCCCAAGCAGCCTTCAGAGCCTGACGCTTGGCTTCGAGTTCAACCAGAGTTTGGACGGAGTGACGTTCCCAAGCAGCCTACAGAGCTTGAGATTTGGCAACCGTTTCAAACAGAGTCTGGACCAAATGACCTTCCCAAGCAGCCTTCGGGGCCTGTCAATTGGCGGTGTGCTCCCCCACGGTTTGAACGGAGTGACGTTCCCGAGCAGCCTTCAGACTTTGACATTTGGCCATGGTTTCAACCAGATTTTGGACGGAGTGACATTCCCAAGCAGCCTTCAGAACCTGACATTTGGCCCAGATTTCAACCAGACTTTAGACGGAGTGACTTTTCCAAGCAACCTTCAGACCCTGACATTTGGCCACGAGGTCACCCAGAGTTTGGATCGAGTGTCATTTTGCGGTGCGTTTAATCAGAGTCTGGACAGAGTGACCCTTCCAAGCAGCCTTCAGAGCCTGACATTTGGCCAAGGTTTCAATCAGAGTTTGGACGAAGTGAGTTTCCCAAGCAGCCTTCAGAGCATGTCCTTGGGCGATGGATTTAACCAGATTTTGGACGGAGTGACATTCCCAAGCAGCCTTCAGAGCCTGACATTTGGCAAACGTTTCAACCAAAGTTTGGGCGGAGTGACTTTCCCAAGCAGCCTTCAGACCCTGACATTTGGCTCTGAGTTCAACCAGACGTTGGAAGGAGTGACGTTACCAAACAGCGTTTTGGGGCTGTCATTTTGCGGTGTGTTCAACCAGAGTTTGGACGGAGTGACATTCCCAAGCAGCCTTGTGAGCCTAACATTAAGTTCTGAGTTCAACCAGACTTTGGACGGAGTGACATTCCCCAGCAGCCTTCAGAGCCTGTCATTTGGCGGTGCGTTCGACCAGGCTTTGGACGGAGTGACACTGCCAAGCAGCCTTCAGAGGCTAAATTTTGGACCCCGTTTCAACCAGAGTTTGGACCAAGTGACCTTTCCAAGCAGCCTTCAGAGCCTGACATTTGGCTTTGAGTTCAACCAAAGTTTGGACGAAGTAACCTTGCCAAGCAGCCTTCAAAGCCTATCATTTGGCAACGGTTTCAAGCAGAGCTTGGACCGAGTGACCCTGCCAAGTGGTCTTCAGAGTCTGTTTTTGGAAAGTGTCAAGGTGGAACTTTAAATTACATTCCTACCCTGTCAGTCAATGGCCACAATCAGCAGTACTGACTGCAGATGTTGTTTTTGGCCTCACTTCTTTGAAGTTTTCACGTTTTCCAGTTTTCTAACTATGTTGTAGTTGAAATTATAATCAACACAATTCAGCACCCAATAACGAATATTATATACATCTTATTGAAATTTCTCTTCTCTGACTTTTGCCTTCGAAGAATTAGATCTGCACAGACAAGTTGTGCCGCAGATGGAGCGACCGCCATGATGCCAACCAGTGTGAAGGGCTGAAGCAGTTAGACGCACCGCCAAGGATCCCCATAATTCCAACCCCTGGTTGATCAATAGGGGGGTATCCTCCAGTCAAACCAACTGGCTTTCCCATTAAAATGGTACCCCCTCAATTGATCAACTAGTAGTCGTAGCTGAAAAACGTGTATAGAATCGGGCTTTGCAGTCATAATTGAAATTGGATATTCCAAATTTGGAATGGTTAGTTGCTGCTGGCTTGGTGATGGCTGGAGTGCAGATAGTGCCGCAAAAGTTTCGCAAACTCTGCTGAGATGCAAAAAGCTGCTGATAAGTTCAACCAAATCTCACAAGCAACATGGCTATTGATGGTTGGTTGATGTTGGACGACGCTTAGTTGATGGTTTTTTGGTTGTTCATGATGGCTGCCATCAATGAACTGCTTTGAGACCATATGGGTGTTTCTCAAAATAGGGGACCCCAAAAATCATTTGATATTAACCATTTATAGTAATGACCCAACTGTTAAGGACCCCCCATATGTAAGCGTGGTTTCCATTTGCATTCTAAACTCTAAACCAACCAAGCAGTTTGAGGCTGCTGTTACCAAACTACCAAACTAGGGGAGCCAAAACATGGCGATTTGGGGGTACCCCTATTCTGAGAAACCACCATATTTCCGATACAACATATAGACCATTGCCAACCGTTATTGACCACTATCATCAATCATGATTTCCCAAATCATTCAAGCCACACCGCGAACCATTCTCCAATTAGCCAACCAATCAAAGCCATGATTTAAGCATTGCCATAATTCAAGTGACCAATCAAAGCCATCAAAATAAGATCATCCAAATTATGGCTTGACGATGGCACCATTCATTTGGTAACCATTTAAAGCCATGATTTAAACCATATGGCTGTGGGTCAAAACCCCGTACCCCTGGTTCCCCATCATTAACCATTGTTTTCCCGATAAAATGGTTGGCTATTATCCCATATAGTTGGTTGGTTGATATTGACCCATAGCCATATCTAACTGGTATATCCCCTATTATTGTTGGTTATTATCCCCCATGAAATTGGTTGGTTAATATTGACCCAGCTCGCCATATAATTGCCACCATTCCAACGAAGCATCCGCCGGGTGCAGCGGTGAATCACCCACCTTTCACCATCGGCGACTCATCGCCTGGGGCCACGATCGGCTCAGGCGCAGCGAGATGCGGATGCTCACCGTTTGGGCGGCGGCGTGTTCATGACGGAGCCCTGGCGAGCGAAGCCCGGGGGGTGGGCAAGGTGTGATGTTTGATGGTTGATGGATGGTGGTTAACCATGGTTAATAGTGAGTAATAGTGAGTAATGGTGAGTGATAGTGAGTAATAGTGGTGAATGCTGGTTGTTGACTTGGTAAATGCTGGGGGTTACTGGATGTTAATGGCATTGTGGTCGATCTATGAACCAGTTTAAGCGTGGTTTTGACCACAACTGACCAAGAATCTGGTCTGAATTTAGCAGTTGATTACTATTGACTATAAATACGATGAATAATGGCGCCATGCATGGCTTTGACCGATGTAAAACCATTGTATTCCCATAGAACCAACCATGGTCAGCCATTTCAAGCCCAGATGTTGGCCATGGAAACTCTAATTAATCTGAGCAGATTAACCATGAAGATGAAAGATATGATATGATTTTGATGTAGTGGTCAATGATAATTAAGCATTGTGATGTCCAGCATGAACGTGTTGGCCCATTGTACTATGAATTGTGATTTTACTCAACCGTTGTGATGCGTCCATCAATAGATCATTAGCCATTAGCATACATAGTCGTGAATCATTAACATACGTTACATAAGAATATAACTTTATAGTTGAGTATATATGTCACTCCACCCATCAGAAGCTACCTGGTGCTATTTTTACCGGTATTTACAGTATTAAGCCTTTATACAAATACAAAAACATATATTCATATATTTATATTCATCATTGACCTCATTGACCATAGAATCAACCAGTAACCAATTCATTGATTCAGCCACAGTGATGAAGTGGTCCAGCGACCCCGGTAGGAGTTTGGTGCTTGCTCCGGGACACCCAACTGCCTCTCAGAGATCCAGCGGATTACGGAAAGGGGGGAGGGCGGGCCCGGATGCTTCATGTGATAGTTATAATGGTTTAGGGGTAGTGATGATTACTAGTGATTAGGAGTGGTTAATGAGGGATAAGTTCTTCAGAGTTGTAAATGATGGTTGATAGTGATTCAGAGTGGTGAATGAGGGACGATAGTGAGCAAGAGTGGTAAATGATGGTTATTAGTTATTAGTGATTCAGAGTGGTTCATGATGGACATTCATGGATCATGATGGTTGATAGATGATTGATCATGGTTGATGGATGGTTAATGATGGCCTCTGATTGTCAGCAATGGATGGTCGATGGTTGATCTGCAGGATGGTTAGCAGTGTTGAAGTGCGGGTTATGATGGTTGGTCATGGCTGCTGAACGTTGGTCGTAGTGCTGGCTATTGCTGGTTCATCGTGGTCAAGCAATGGTTCATGGTAGTCGATCATGGTACTTGGCGGTACCCGTAGCTGGTTCATGGTAGAAACCAGCAAGCAATGCTGTTGGACATGATTCCATGAAGGTTTTCGGTGCATCGCCTGTGAAAGCCAAGGGTGGTTTCGTGCTGTCTCGTTCAAGGCTGTGTCAAGGTCAGTGATGGACAGAGTCGATTCGGCCGTGCTGAACTACAGCTCATCGCCCCTTCACAAGACTGGATGAGAGTTCGTCCATGAGGTTTCTGTTCAGAAGAAGTCGATGTGAGGATATTCAGAACTGTTGGTACCCCCCATAGTGTGATTGTCGAATTATACATTGTGATAAAGCCAGTGGCCATTGTTGCACAGTTCTTTGCTATCATCTGCCACACTTAAACAATACCAACCATTTGACCAACAATCATTCATTTTTTCACGTCAGCTCGCCATCATTGTACAGATTATCTTGATTGTGGCCACTTATATGGCTGTGGGTCAATACTTGTACCGCTTGTGAATATCCCACGCATGAAAACAAGACACCTTTTGTTGGGATGTTCACTCGGGGTACACACTTTTGTTTGGTACGATATTTGGTTATAACAGGATATGCAACTTTGTCCAACATTGTCCAACCATAGTTTCATTTGACTTACGATATCCACTCGGTTCTTATCCGAAGTATTATTGGACATGAAACTCTTGGCTTATTTACCCATCATAGCACTGCTGTGTGTTATCATGGCCATTGTTATAGCGAATTGTAAAAACACCATTATGCTCGGTTGTTATCTCACAAGAAACCATTGCCAACCATGGAAAAACGCAAGCATCCTTGGTGGATGCAATGTTTTCCGCACGTGCCAACAGGACCGAGCGGACCAGGCTCTTCATTCATGGGCCTACTGGCAGTTCAAGTACAGCCATGAGACCTGTCTGCAGGTTTTTTTTTGCTTCACATGGCAATTGGGGTTAAGCTGATAAGGTGGTTTCTCAAAATAGGGGACCCCAGAAATGGTTGGTTTACCATTATAAATGACTATTAGAGGATGATTTGGGGGTGCCCCTATTTTGAGAAGCATCCATAACAGTGGAATGTGGTTTGCTTAACCCCAAAGGTTAGTAGTTCAACCCCAATAGTAATTGCCCAGTGATTAGTAGCCTTAGTCACCTGGTAGTTGCTGAAAATAGGGGTACCCCAAAATATGGTCAATCAACTGGATCATTAGGGGGTACCCCCGTTTTCAGAAATCCCCATGTGGGTGGAATCTGGAAAGGAAAAATATCCAACAATTGATGGTTCTGCCACGTCTATGTCAGTTTCCCCCAGTGTGCGGCATTAACAAGGACGTACTGATGGCTCACAGTGGTTGATTGGATGGGTTGTCAATCGCCAATGATGTTCTGTCAAGTGTGCTTACATTGTGGCTCATGGATGTTCATCGAAATGAATCATGAGTAAAAAACTTTTGAACAAATTGAAAGGAAAAAACCTGTTTCCTTAACAAAAATTACCCTTCAATCCTGGTAGATGATGATCACCCCACCATCAAAGGACCAGCTTTACCTTCCGGTGGATCGCCTGCACACCCTCAGGACATCACCACGGTGGCGGGGCCGGAGGAAGGCTTCTACAACCTCAACGGATCCCTGCAAGAAACCAAGGTGGCGGCGCTCTCCCGCACCTATGCGCCTTGGATGGCTGCTAGGGCGAGCGCGGGAGCACCTGCTTGGGCTTGCGAAATGGTGGACCTCCATAGCTCCACTTTCGGTGGGGAGAGCCCGGGGAGGGTTGGTACTTAGCTCAACTTATGAACAAGCATCGATTGATATCAGCAAAGCCTCAAGAAGCATCATTGAGTTTTATCATTGGCCACTATTCGTGACTAGTTACTGTTTACTGGTTCATCATTGATCATTGATCACCCACAATGAAGCACTAACGATGATTAGTCAACGATTGTGAACAAGGCTCGCTCCCAGGCGCCATTCATTGCTGGCTCTCCATCGGCGATGCGATACGACCCGGAGACGGGCGCTTTTCGCCTGAAATACGTGCGAAACTCAGAAGAGCCAGAGAACAAGAAGAGAAGACATCTACTACTGTATGAATTAGTGTGTAATGAATTAGAGAACAACAGAGAGCCAGAAACTGTATGAATTAGTGTGTAATCTTCAGTTTCGTGCTGTGACTCCCACTGGTTTTTGTTCCTCACTCAGCTGTGCTTCTTTTGGAACCGCTGCAAGTTGGGGATAGTTCCCTGGGACACCACCATAGCCATAGTAAGATACCCTGGAAGGTGGTTATAGGTGGGTTATGACCCCTACAACCCGTGGTTCGAAACCATGGAGTTGGTAGGTTACAGCCACAGCACGCTATTGCGGCGCCATAGGTGCGCTATGGTCAGGTCACAGAAGATGGCACCAAGAATTTGGCCACCAGCATCTTCCTGAATGAGAGACTTGGAGCACAGAGGACCTTTGAATCGCAGATTTGATGGTAGGATATGGGTTTGTACCAAGCCACAGGTTAACCAATTAGCCAAACAATGATGATTATACTGGAAAACCATGGGTTTGGGGCGGTGCCATGAATTTTTCACAATTTATAGCGGATTCTAATGGCTTTGGGGTACCCACATTTTGAGAAACCACCATATCCATTTGATAGGTCCATTTGTACGGAAAAACCAAAGGAACTGGCAAAATCGACACATCTAGAAACATGGTAGGATATCCATTTCAGTTGTTAAACCACCAAAATGCTTGAGCAAATCACTTCGCAGCTGTTTTTCGCTGGTAGAAGTAGTCGTTGATTATGGCTTCATGTGCCATGATCTGCTAACCTGGCAACTCCACTATTTATAGCTTGGTTTGCCAGGGTTTCGTAGTAAAACATGAGGATTTCGTATTGCCATGTTGGATTTCCAGAGCATCTTGGTGGTGCTGGGGCGGCTGATCCGACTCGCCTAAGGAAGATGAACTATCCCAGGGGCATCCAGCTCCACGTGCTGAATGGCACTGCCAGCCGCCATCCAAATCAAGTTCAGGCCGGCTATGGAGCTCCCGGTGGTGGCCTTGTGACTGGCCATGTCATTGCGAGAATTTTCGGATGTTATGATGCTGAAGCATTGAAATCTTTGATGAGGACCATTGCGATGATGCGTCACATTGAAATTTTTCACAGTGGATTCCATGGATGTTGGTTGGCACAGCCACTTTGGAGTGGTTCACTGTGGATTTCCAGTGGTCAGGTCATTGCGGAGACAGGCCTCGAGGTGGATGTGGCTCTGGTTCGCGAGAACCTTGGGCCGTTCCAAGGGACTTTCCATTCCCAAGGAGGCCGAAAAGTCGTGAAAGTCACTGGATGGGTTGGCTGTTGATTGGGAGGGAGCCAAGTAGCCAGGGGCACCCATGTTGTAGCCCTTTAAAGGTCCTTTAAAGGGGGAGCCAAGGAGGGTTCTAACCTAGTGAAGGGGAAAAAACTACAAATAGAAAGCCTGCAAATTCTGCCAACCATTTTGTGAAGTTGTGAATGGACCATCAAGCCAAGTTTCCATTTGAAACCCTAAACGAGGTAGTACGTATAGTACTCCCCACTTACAAGGTGATTTACACATGCACTCAAGATCACCCAAGTGTAGTTGTATGATGATTTTATAGCTACGGATCGATACGCAGTACCTCATTTGGTACCCATTTGGGTGTTTCTCAAAATTTTGGGACCCCCTAATCATCCAATGCCAACCATTTCTCAATACTGAACCAGCCATTTTTGGGGTTCCCCTACGTTGAGAAACTCCCATTTCTTGGATGGTTGGCTATGACCCATCCCCAGGTCGTTGCCCAACGGTAACGAACGCAGGTGGATCCGTGCAATGGAACGTGACCTCAGCAGATGCCAGTGAGTCGTGGCCCCAATGACTCGAAGCTGAACCGATCCGTTGCTCCTGTCAGAACCCCTGGGAGTGGTTGATGTTTCTGGTGGAGAAAGGCTTAATGTTTTATGAAGGGTTATGATGGCTAAAGGGTTGATGATGGTTTGTGATGTTTATGGTGGTTGAGGGTTTATGGGAGTTACCGAGGGTTAATGATGGTTAATGATGGTTAATGGTGTTTCATGATGGTTGGTGATGAACCATCGGGCCAGCAGGGGTCGAGTCCTTGCAGGTTCCAACTCTCGGCGTCTCAGAATGCGACCTGGTGGAAAGGCCTGAAGGTGCATCGATGCCCATGGCGCTGAGTTCTGTCAATGGTGACGTACGCGACAATTGAGGGGGAAATCACGAGAGTTGATGATGGTATAGTTGTTTGTTTGTTTCTTTGTTTGTTTGTTTGTTTGTTTGTTTGTTTGTTTTGTTTTCGAGGGGGGTCCAAGAAGTCTTGAAAGAGAATCATGACACTGAGCAAAGTCAATTCATTCGCAGTTTGTTTTGCCCGGCGTTATTTTATTTTCTTGTTGGATCAATGCCGTGCTTCAACCTGCAGGTCCTCCAGATTGGATTCGATGGATTTGATCCCCCAATAGAAATGAAATGTTTGTCCGAGCACCGTCGACAGGTCATTTCGGATCATGGTCAAGTACTGTGCGATCTGCAAATTCAGGAGACGACACGATGGGATGAGATGGGATGAGGGGAAGGCCATTTGCTGGTTGATTATTCAAGGTATTTTGAACGTTCTTGGTCATGTGATATGGGTGTGTCATGGTGTGTCCATAGATGGTGGTACCCCCCAACCATCCACAAATAGACATTATTACAAGGAAATTCACCAGTTTTTTAAAGCCCATACAGCGTAGTACGCAAATTTCGCGTTGAATGACTTATTCACGATTTGGAATTGCAGTCGAGCATTTCTGCTGGTCCACATTCCTCCAACTTAGCAGTGTTTGCTGGTGAAACTGCAAATGGTTGACCTGAGGCAGACATTTGTTGGAGACCATTGCCTAGTCATGGTCAGGTAGCCACTGCCGTCATCCAAGATCAATTCGTTTTGCATGTTTGACAACGACAGAGAAGCCCATTCTGGCTGACTGATCATCCTTGGCGGGGGGCCACAATCTTTTTTGGGGCAGACTTGGCTCCATGCAATCCTTGGAAGCAGAGGATCAACAACCTCCAGCCCAGTGCGTACTTCCGGCTGCACATGAGCATCTTGTGCTCAAGACGCGGGGGAGGGGTCCCACAAGGAAAGTCTCCACGGGAGGAAGACGCCACGGACACATTGATTCATTCTGTTTGTTTTACGAGATCGCAGTGTAAAAAACCTAAAACTGAAGAAGTGCACAGGCGGAAAGGGCGGGTCCATTCGCTTGCTCCCCAAAGATTATGAAGCAGCGATCCGTCAGATTTCGTTGGTCTCGAGGCTTCTATTCAACTACAGGTTGGAGATCTGGAAAGCCAAAGCACTGGGCATCCACAAGTGCCTCAGCTGGGATTGTGACTGAGATGTTTCATCGACAGTTGCCGGCTACTAAGGCGAACGATGTCGAACAATAGCGGGGAATGAGCAGTAACAATCATAGGGATACACCAACCATTCTGATGATTTTCATGGGAAATCGCAATGATTCTGTTCTTGCTAACTATGGTTGTTGCCTTGTTGCATGTAACGAACAGTGACAATAACGCACATACCCACTATGGTCATTACCGCTAGAAAATAACATGATACCATCAATATCAGCCGTATCAACAATATTGCTGGTTATCAATCACCATTAACGATAGCCAACATCAATCCAATTATATGATTCATAATATCAACCATTATCTTAACCATCACATTAAGCATCATCATATCACTTTGTTATCAACCCAACATATCCTTAGCAACAGCCAATATCAATGGTTATCAACCAACTGTGATGGGCTTCCAATAGGGGAATCCACAACTGTTGTTTTGCAGTTCTTCGCTCCTGTCCATGGGGCACAACATGTACAGAGCTATCAGACGCACACGCACAATATGATATGTAACATGCATCTATATCCGTAAATATATTCATATGATATGTGTATATATTGTATGCATATAAATGCAGGCATTACCTCCATTAGACATGTGAGATAAACACCGAACTCTTGCATAGCATGCAGGTCGCATAGAAAGCCCTCGCCGGTTTCAGCTGACCCAGCGGCTGGCTGGGCAGGCGGGTTGACGTGTTGGATGCCAAGTTCCTGGGGCCTTTGCTACAGAGGCCGTGGGCGTTCCTGTGGAGTTCGGTCATGTGACCAACGGGTGATTCCCAGTCCCAAGCACTTGTGCCCACCATTACATACTATTGTGGCACAGTAATAAACATCCAAAAAGCAACTAAACACCACTAATGGGTAATTTTTTTTGTGGTAATACTTCTCGATAGTGGTACTGTAAATAGTATTACCCACTGCTTATTACTATTTACAGTACCACTACCAATCAGTATGAAATATCACTACTATTGTCAATCGAATCATTGGTCCTTAATCATCCACCATCCACAATGGTATTCCACCATTCACAATGGTATGGAGCACTACTAGCCAGTATGTAGGAGCCATTGCCATTGTGAACCAATAGTCCTACCATCAACCAGCCATTCTTCACCACCAAATCAGTGAAGGGATCGGCTGGGGGGGGGCCCCCGCGCGTCACGTTCCATTGGGTCTCTGATGAGGTGGGGACTGCGGAACGGACAATGCTCCGTAAGCGGCGGAGTTTGGTGCTGAATTTGTGGAGAACCTCAAGGACTGTGGTGAGCGATTTTTAAGGTTTGATGATGGTGAGTGATTAATGAATGATGGAGATGGTGGTCATTTTGATGACTGGTTGATAGTCCAATGATGGTTAATGATGGTTAAGTATGGTCAATGACGGTGAATGATGGTGAGTGATGCGGTGAATGAACCTTTGCTAGCGGTCAATTCCGGCTTGATGAATAGTTGAGAACGGTTACTTGTTGGTACAGAACGCTGGGATGGTACCCAAGCAGATTAGTTTCAATATCATGCTTACCCATGCCTGGCCATAAATTCTTGTAGTACCTCCCAAGCATAGCCCAAGTCAGGCCGTTTGAGAACCTCTAAGTGACTCAGTGATTGGGTACCAGTCATGGACATACAAAGCAACACTGGCTACCAGTGTGAGTTTGCTGCCAGGCAACCGAGCTGGCAGTGATCATTTAAGGCTTCAGCTGCGATGAATCTGCCCCGATCGAAGCAGGATGTTGGCACCACCCACTGCCCAGCCCCAACTTCCGGATAGGGCGTTAAGGAGCCATGATCAAGCCTTAATGCAAAAGGGATGCTGGGTTACTAAGCATGGACATGGGTGTTAGTTCACCCCTACTGTGATTTACCATGGCTTCACTATCAGAGGGAACTGGGCCCCTGTTTCTGCATGTGGAGCTTCTCCTGCTTTTTTTTGCGTTTTAACTGCTTGCCTGACAGACTGCCCTTGAGAAGAAAAAGACCACTTTGCTCGCCTGGTTCCTCATCAGGATGAATATGGGTGAATGCATGGCTGTGGATCAAAACCCTGTACCCTCCAACGTTATTTGATGAACTTGAAAGGGTACATCCCATAAATAAATGAACTAAATTAGGGTTCTCTTTGAGAGGTCAATATTTGAGGTCTGAATCCCACAAATGAACATGCATTAGTGGAACTCTGGTGATGTTCACGCCAGTTTTGGGTCTATATAGTCGAGGGGTCCAGAGCCATAGTAGCTATTGAGAATCTGGGGAAACTCAACTCAGCAGCTCAACTTTCGCAGCCGGTCAACCTGCCCTCCATTAAGCTAGTCACCAACCTAAGACTAAGTGGTTGGTTACCGAGGAGAGTGGTTGACTCACTTGGTGGTTGAATGGGTGGATTGACCAAGAAGAGTGGGTAACCCTGCGATTGATGCACAACTTACCAATGAAATAAACCCAGCCTGCCATCAAGACAGGTGATCTTTCCGAACCCATGGCTCCTGGGGAGATGGGAAACCCTGGAAAGCCGATGGTGCTGCGTGTTTGATGGCCCCATGGCCCTAGCCCCAGCTGTGTCCAGTCATGGAAGATCCACATTCATAAACCAGCGCAAACCACCAGCTATTTCTGGGGGCTAGCTGGGGATGGTTTACTGAGATGGATCTCCCATGAATGCTCTTTTTTTTGCGTGGTGAAGCAATCACTTTAGGCCATGCCCATTTTACTTGATTAGTTTGGTGAAGCATAACATGGTTGCGCTTCGGGCTTCGTCTGAAAGCTGACGTTCGTCGCTTTTTTCGATTCGGTCATCAACGATTCGTCGATAGGTTGAATGAGAAAATGTTCTGATCCAACTACTTGAAGAACCATCGATAACGATGAACAAAATAGCTATAGTTTTGTGTCACAGGATTTTTGACTTATCATTCCTTACAACCATCATTTGCTGGTAGGTGCTGGTTATACCCACAAAAATGGTACATGCTACAGTAATAATTACTAAGCTAATGATGCTTATATTTTGGCTTATTACCCCTCAATAACCTTTCTATGTCCACTCTGGGTCATCTATGATTATGGTAAATATCATTTGCCCGGGCCAGCAAGATATGCTTGTGGGTCAAGAGCCTTTGTACCCCTGATGTAGCACCATTAGCCATTTGTTCCAAGTATTATTGTTGGTTATCATTCCCCATGAAATTGATGGTTAGTTGGCATATTCCCTAGAATTGTTGGTTATCATTCCCTATTATCAACCATTAACCAGCTAGTTCCTGTGACCATTCTACACTGTTGGTTACTATGCCTCACTGGCTGGCGGTTTCAAACATTTTTTACGTTCCCTAGTATTTATAAACAAATGGGTGGTTGACGAACACTTTTGATAGGGGTTGAAACCACCAACCAGCCTATCATTGATGGATGATATGGACCCAGCTGGCCATTATCCAACCATTGGTTTCTCACGGACTCGCCGCCGTGTGCCGTACATACAGGTCACTTCCAGATGACAGTCGCAGAACACAGGTTCTGCGATGATGAAGGCTAATTCATGCAATTGAATGCCGACGAAGTTGGTTAATAGTGGACACTGGTTCATAATAGTTTTAAATCATAATCAGTTGATGGTTAAAACACTGGTTCATAATAGTTTTAAATCATGGATACTGTAGATGTTCATATAGCGGTTACACGATGGACATCCAGAACCAAAATCTTCACGCCTATGAAGTGATTGAAGTTGTGGCGAAGTGACAGGCCAAAGTTATATCGCCCATGACTTCCTTAGGGCTGCTCTAGGCGTCAATTTGAGCCAGCAACGCTGCCCCGATACGCCTTAACGACTTCCATCAGCCATGAGCGATATGGGAGAAGGTGAAGCACAAGTAGCGGATATGGCTGCTGGATCGTTTGCTGGCTGCATTTGCTTTCAAGTCTTGCGGAGCAGGTATGGTGGTTTCTTGAGCCATAGGGGTACCCCAAGTTATGGTTGGTTCATTAGTAAAGATGATTGATAAAGGATCATTTGCGGGGTCCCACTGGCAAGAATCAGCCAAAAATACTGGTTGATTCTATGGGATTGATTGATGCACCACCTTAAACACACAATCTTACCCAGTTGTCAGGTTTTGCGTTCAATTACTTGGTGGACTTAGAGCACATGCCAGTGGGGACAGGTGAATGATTTGCCGGCAATGTGGTGACCTCAATAGTCAACTGCCATTAGAAGTATAGCATAGTCATTGTCGCACATCTTCCAGCACCATTCAGTGATTTAGCATAAATCCTAAGCATGGTTGATTGTGTTGGCCTTATCCCTGTTCTTCCTGTTTTGTGTCTTGAAGTTAGGCAGCGTAAACATCACACAACCCAGTTCCACATGAATGTACAAGTACCAATCTCAGATAATCCGCGTACACTTATGCGTGTGGCTATATGGCTATATGTGTGCTTCTCAATATGGGATACCCCCAAAAATCATCCATATCAATCAATAAAGCAACCATCAGAGTTATTTATATCCCCTATTATTGGCTATGTTTCCCCTTGTCAATAGCCTTTAACCATTATTAACCATGAATAAAGCACCATACGGTATGACCACGAACCAACCATGAGCCTGGCGCAGCACTGGCGCCTGCACTCCCAGGCCCAAGCAAGTGAGGCCAAAGCTGGAGGAGGTCCACGGTGAATGATGGAGTAGGTGATGGTTGGTAGTGGGTGAGATTGGTTAATCAGCTGGTTAACTGGTGGTTAAACGGTGGTTAAATGATGGGTAAATGATAGTTAAATGAATGTTAAATGATGCTTAAATGATGGCTTAGAGTTGGTTAATGAAGCCTGAGAATTGAGAATCTCATGATGGTTGATGATGGTTCAATGGTTCATGCTGGTTGATAGTTGAGAATGGTTGATGAGCGAAGGCTGGCGCGGCTTCGGACCGTGGGTCGGTGCAGGACGGAAGCATCGAAACTGATCAGATCAGCGCCGAACGCAGCTCAGAGCCTCAGATAATGCGTCGCTGAAGTGCCAGGGGTGTCGTGATGGGAGATCCATATTTGAAGCCACCTTGGTGAAACATCATGTGCTTGTTTTTCAAGCCATAGGGGTGCCAATAAAATGGTTGGTTTATTACAAAAGAATCATTAATAGATGATTTGGGGGGTCCGCTATTTTGAGAGACCAACACAATTATTTGAATAAACCTCCATGGCTGATGGTAAATCACGGGCTATTTATTGTCAAACAAATGGTGGTTTATCTATTAATGTGGATCTCTCAGTATCACCTTTTGCCCGTGAGAAAACAAAACATCAGTCATTGTGGATGAGAAGGCTGAGCTTGATCTTGGCCATTGTTTGGCAATCATGAAAGACTCATGTTGCATTTGTGTTGATATCATACTTATTGGTATTCACCAGTACTAGTGGTTGTTAAGAACAGTTGTTACTGAACATATGCAGTTGGACATGGTTGTTGAGAACAGTCGTTGCTGAAAATATACCGTTGTGCATCACCGTTCACCCTCATTCACCATTATTAGCCACCATTTACCCTTCACCGCCATCAGCTTCCCCCATGGGTAACTCTAATTCACCATTATCAACCATTCCAAGCCGACGTGGCATTCCGGGTTTCCATTATCAGTTCCAGATCCAGCAACCCCGAGAGAGAGATGCCCGTTGTTTTGTAGAAACTCTTGCTTGGGGGACCCCAAAAATGGTTGATTTATTGATAAACAATGGTTAATATGGGATGATTTGGGGGGTCCCCTATTTCGAGAAACCACCAGTTGAGTACTGTCACTGTTTTGTTCTGGGTTAATGATTGTTACTTGGTCATTCATGATTGTTACTTAGCCATCAAGTCGTCATTTCAACCACAATTCACATTCAATTAAGCATTACCAACCAACACTAACCATGATTGACGATCACCAACCATCATGTACCATTGGTATTCATCATTTTGATTCACCATCACCAACCATCAACCAACCATGAACCATTCATTGAACCATTCACCGAGCTCACCACTATGTTCTTCGTGCCCTTGGCTGCCCAGGAGTTGCCTCTGCCCGCCACTCCTCCCAGCGAAGGAAAGCCCGCAGGCGGATGGAAACCACAACTTAAGCTTTATAACAAGTTATGACTAGTTATGATAACAGTTGATTATGACTATTTATGACTAGTTATGACTAGTTATGAGTAGTTGTGCGGATATAACTTGTTATGACTAGTTATGATCCTCACAAGTTCGAATGCAAAAGTCATGATCGAAATAACTAGTCCCAACAAGTTCGAAACCACAAGTTATGACTAGTATTTCGATCATGACTAGTTTTGATACTAACTAGTGATACCAGTGATTTTGGTCATCGCTAGTTTTGATCATGATATAACTAGCTAACCAACTAGTTAGTAAACCGTGAACCAGTTGGTGATATCTACCAGTTGGGTGGTTAATCAAACCATAAGCAGGTAGTTCAACCAAATAATCATAGTAAACCATGGTCAACCATTATCAACCATTACTACCATCAGCTAATTCATGGCAAAGGCGATCCCACCAAGGTTTTTGGATTGCCTGCAAGAGAGGTGGCGTCATCGAGACACAAGCTTCGTGGAAATAAAGATCATTTCCATGCAGTTCCCCTAGTAATCATAGTAAACCCTTATCACTAGTAAACCATTGTAGTAAACCATTGTTATCATGCACTTACCCTAGTAATCATGCTCGCTGACGGGATGGAAGCTACCCCGTTGCACGGCGGTCAGGTCTCGTCACCGACTTCGGCGCTGCGGCCCCCCGTGACGCTCCGCGGGTGTCCAACGTGCCGCGGTCCTTCGCGGCGACGTCGGAGAGCTGGGCGCCCACGTGGTTGCGCGGGAAGCGATGGGATGCCGTGAACTCGGAGCTGAAACTTGGAGCGAATGCAGAGGGGGCCGGCGGTGGATAGGAGCCATGATGACTATGGTGAACTATGGTGAGAACTATACGTGAACTATAGGTTGATATAACTATGATGACTATGATGAATAGAATGACTATGATGTCATAACTTTGATTGGTGGTAACTATGATGATTATGTAGTGGATAAGTAGGGTCGACTTTCATGACTATGGGGTGGAAGATATGGAGTGGAGATGCAGAGTTGTACTGTCCCACTATTAGAGGATTAATCATGTAGTGAATGACTATGATTAAAAGTTGCCATAGAAAGGACTATGGTTGATATATGGTTGGCTATGGTTGAGCTATACTATAGGTAATATAATGACTATGATTAGGCTATGATGGTTACCATGTAGCCAACATGATACCTGTGGTCAACGGAATGATTGGCTACAGGTTAACAATTCAATAGTTGCCATAGCAACGACCCATGGGTAACATAGTCAACTTGGTTAATGACTATGGCAACTATTGACAATATGGTTGACATGGATTCTGGTTGAACTATTGCTCACCACAAATTGATTAGCAGAACAATTACAGGTTAATAAAAGTTCCATGATTAATTGTTAACTAATAAACATGTTTAAGAAAGTTCATAGCCATTATGGTAGGTAATCATCCATTCAGTAGGCCAAGTCATCAGCTGTAGGTTCAACAACTATAACCATCAGTAATAGTTACTAATCATCAACATGCACAAATACCAGGCATACTTTTGGTTGCTTTGCCTTTGAACAGCCGTTAACAACCATCCAGCAATAGGAATGTACCAAGATGTATCAACTATAAGTGCACAATTTCCATCCCATCCATTTCAATTTCTCTAGTTATAGCCGTTTTACCCGTTATTGCCAGTTGCCCAGGTTTTCCTGCAAAAATCTGCCGTTTTTTTGGAGTTGCTTAGCCACACCACGATGAAGCCTGCCACCAAGGAGTGAGGTACCTTTGATCATCCCATTGGCCCAAAAGTTGCAAGTTGCACCTGTGCCTTGGCCGGTGCGGTGCTATTGGCTTGGTATGTCATGGAGTTGGTTGGAAGGGTAAGGCTGGATGGGTTGCAAGTTGGTTGGATGGTTGGAAGGTTGATGGTTGGAAGGTTGTTGGTTGCTTGGATGGTTGGTGTGTTGGATTTTTCGAGGCGAAGCCCTGAAGCACTGACGTTCCTTCCTTGAATCGCGGCCTTGCCAGGCCTTGAGCTTCATGGCTGGTGCGAGCTTCATGGGCCCCAGCCGATGATGGGAATGCGTAATAACCAGCTAGTTTTTCTGACAAAATATGAATAGATTCTTGGTTCTTGTTGGTTGTTGTCCCCTACCATCCCCTGTTGATTAGCCATCACCTGCGATTGTTAGCCACTATGAAACATCATCATCATCATCATCATCATCATCATCGTCGTCATCATCATCATCATCATCATCATCATCACTATCATCATCATCATCATCATCATCATCATCATCATCATCATCATCATCATCATCATCATCATCATCATCATCATTGTTCACCATTCAAGAATCGCTTTTGCACAATATTTGACAGCATTCAAGAGTCACTACTGACAGCGGCTTGCTTGTTGCTGACTATGATCCACCAAACACTAGCAACCATTGTTAACCATCATAAGCATCAGAAGTTCCATCCTGAACCATCACCGTTGGAAGTTCCACCAGGGACTGGCCGCTACTGACTGCTCCTCAGGTGGTCATTGGCATGGGATTTCTGGCGCTGGCGGTGGTGTTTTTCCTCTACGGCATCGGTGGCCAACTGGTGTACCTTGGAGCGAGGTTGGTTACCGGTGATTTCGGCGTTGGGGAATATAGCGAGCTGGGTCAATATTAACCAACCAATGGTTAACTAGCTGGTTAAGGGTTAATAATACTAGGGGATAATATCCAACAATAATAGGGGATATACCAGTTAGATATGGCTATGGGTCAATATAAACCAACCAACTATAGGGGATAATAGCCAACCATTTTACAGGGAAAACCGTGGTTAATGATAGGGGAACCAGGGGTACGGGGCTTTGACCCACTGCCAAATCACCAAATCAGATAATGATGAATGAAAGTGATTGTTTGATGAATGGCCAATGAACTAGTGGCGAGAAGAATGACTGATTAGTCATTAAGGAGAGCTTGTCATGACTGGTGAGGGTGAAATATGGCTGATGAAACTGGATATAGGTTGATATAGGCAATTGTATAACTAAGTGATCAATCACATTGATAACTGGTGAAGAATAGCTGATGAATGATGATTAGTAGTTGCTGGTCACTAAGTGTGAATAGTTAATGCGTGATTGTAGAACCATTCTTACTTGGATTTGTGAGTCTCGGTGAAAAAGCACTCTCCGTAAAATTGTGAATGTCTTTAATGAGGGTCAATGATGATGCACTGCGAGCAGGACGGTTGATGACCCAAAAGAGGCAGTTTATAAGGAATGACGACGACGACGACTTTGATGATGATGTTTTATACGCAAGGTGAAAGCGTTCTTTCCTCTTCTAGTTTGGAAAGCAAGAGATTGGAGGGCTTGAAAGCACATTGTTTGGACTGCTGCGAGCTGGACATTGACCTTTGAACATGCACTTGTTGAGTTGGGGAAATATATAATTCAGTGGTATATATATATATATATGTAAAAAAAACCTCTTGACCATCCAAGTTGATAGCCCCTGAAGCGAATGAAACATGTTCCATGTCATCAACTGGAGCCTTTTAAGACGTCGCAGGTGCACCGTCTTCGGTGTGGCGTATCCCGCCTTCGAATCCTTCAAGGCCATCGAGGAATTCGCCAACATCAAAGATCTGCAGGACGATGATCTGGGGGAGGTGGTGGTAACCATGGGATGATGAGAACCATGGGATGGCAACCAGGGATGGTGGGTGGGCATGGTGACAACCTTCGAACAATGCTGGGATCACGTTTCTCATGCTGATGGACAAGGGACCAAGGAGGGTTTTGCGGTAGGAAGCAGGGGTGGCAGGGAATAACCATGTGGTGGACCCCAAAGATGGTTGGTTTGTTACTACAAATGCTTAATATTGGGTGATCTGGGGGATCCCTATAACTTGCGAAACCACCATGTCTTGATGGATGAGGCACTTGTGGCGACCCCAAGCCCTTGGTGATTGGTGGGTTATCAGCATTCGCCCATCGGGCGCTGGGGATTGTCATGGATCATCATCCTGGATGAGAACCTCTATAAATTGAGAATCGCTACGACGCAACCACTATTGAGGTACGCCTAGCTGAGAATTGCTATGACTCAAACAGTCTTGACGGATGTCTTTTTCAAACCTTGGCCTTCGGCAAAAGTTTTATTAAAGAGTTTGCCAATCTCTGGGCCAAAATGATAGTGAGATTGATGAGTCCCCAAACGGTCCGGCATTGTACACTGCAGCCACTTGTGCTTCTGCTACATCAACGACTGAGGTTTTGACCCAAGAAACAAGGAGGGTAACTAGACCAGTGGAAGATACAACTTGCGAGTGGTTCAATGGCCAATCTAAACCAACTGACAACATTTGGGTGTTTGTCAAGTCATAGAGGTACTCCCAGTTATCATCCAGTTTAAGAAACACATCTATAGTAATAAACCAACCATATCTTTGGGTACCCCTCCGGCTTGAGAAACCACCATTTCCAACGTTTGGGGACCCACCTTCAATACGCGTTGGCCTGCCCCTGAGGACAACGTGAATGAGACGTATCTCAAAGCCAATGGTGACCCGACGCAGCGCGGAGTGTCATGGAAGAGATCCAGCTGTTGATGATGCCAATCTGCTTGGTGGTTATAACCCACTAGTAATAGCTAATAATAGGGAATGATAACCAACAATAATGGTGAAACAACTGGTTGTTGGTTTCAAGCATCATGGTCAGTTGTTCACCTGTGAAGTGGTGATGTGGTTGGTTAGTTGGTTAAATTTATACTGGTTGGTGGTTTGATTTTTCTTTTACATTTTCACTAGTAATCATTAACAAATGGTCGGTTGACTTTCGCATATTTTTCATAGGGGTGGTTTAACCACCAACCAGTTAATATTGCTTAATAATGATGCTTAACAGCTGTTGATGATGCTTATAGTAATGGTTAGTCTCTACTAAAGTAAGCTGCAAGCTAGACATCATCATTTTTGAGAAGGAAACCAGCTGCAACTGGTCGATTTTCCACGCAACCAGGCAAGTTTGCCAGAGTGTAGCTGGGTCTCTAAGCAGGGTCCATGCATGATGGATGGTTGATGATGCTTAGTTTGTTGGTTGATGCTTTAAATGATAGGGAAGACTCAGCAACAATGGCGGTTGATGATGGGTCATTGGACATCCAGCCAGTAGCTCCAGCATACTTAACGGCACATCAACAGCTGCTACCATGGCTGGTGGGTTGTTGGATCTCCCAGGACTGGATCTTATGGATAGCTCCAAGTTGTTACACAAAATCTTTTCCGTACGATCTTCAACAACTTTTCCTGGCTGGTGGTTGGGAGGGACCGATTTGGAAAGGGGGCATCCTTGGGGCCCTTTTAAAGGGGCCAGTTGGAGCTACCACGAGTGCCCGGTCACCAAATGGTAGCTGAGGTATGCAGTTTTGGCTCACCTATTGGATTGTCCTTGCCGCCATCACCTCCTTTGATGCTTGGCCGCAGTTTTGCTGCAGCAGACATGGACTGTGTGACGAGTTTGCCGAGCGGAGCCAATCCCAAGGAATGTCTCTTCTACTACGTGGTAGTGTGGATTCCATTCTACTATCCACTGAAACTTGGGACACTTCTTTTCTTGCACCTTGGCCGCTCTTGGAATGTGTGGCTTTGACATTGAGAACCTTTTACGGGACGAATAAACAGCTGAAAAGGTTTTGCCCAGAATTGCCAGTCTTTTGCTTCACGCTAAAGTCATCCGAAAAGCAATTAAACAGCTGGGAGCTATGCAAGCTGACAAAATTTCGGTGTTCCAGCCATCAAGGTGAGGGGAATCTTCTCCAGCTGTTTGTGGTTTACCATTGAGCTTGTTCCATTCGAGTGAGTCATGTTGACATCCGGTGGACATCCCACTCGGTGACGTTGTGACGTCACGTCGTCGTTGTCGTTGTGTGAGGTCAGCATCTAAAAGCAAGGGCGCGGAACGAGTCTACAACTGGTGCCTGGGCAAAACCTCAGCGGGAGCCGTGAGCCATGGTCGATCATTAGCATCAACGGATAGTGGTTATACCATGGCGATACCATGTTAGTTGGCCAGAGAATATCTGGAAACAACTATACCACTATAATCATGGTTTATAGAGGTATTGTTATTAAACCATGAGTATAGTGGTATAGTTATTAAACCATGATTTTGAGCCATGGTCATTAGCATCATGGATAGTGTTTTCCAGAGATTAACTCAGGCATTTTTGGGCTTTCATTGAGGCAACTAGCCCCCACACATCCAGCTGTACTTCTGCTTCCAAGGTTCGTCTCCCCGGTGCTGAAGAGGAATCGGAAGACCATCGATGACACGCTGGAGGAGTGAGACATGATGGAGCTAGTTTTGGAAAATCATGGTCAACCAAACCATGATTCATGATGACTCACCATGGTGTTTAATGTTGTTTTTCGGTTGGATCATATGTTCTATCGATGAAGCATCATGTTTGATGGCATGCCTTTCCTGCAAGGTTTTGTCAGGGAATGCCCCGATCTATCCTGTATTTTCAAATTCTTCGGAAAGGAGTGAAGGTTTATGGCAATCACTCAATCATCCAAGCCTTTCTGAAAAAGGAAGCATTTTTTCTGCTCAGACATGGTCCAAGGGCTTTGCCCAAAATGATTACCAGGGAAAGAAACATGTGCTGAGTAGATTTCACAGATATCTCTAATGACGACTGGCCATGTGTGCCCCCTGATAGCCTTGCTTATGATGAGTCCAAGTGGCGACAGGAAATGGCTGGGCTTATGTGTCAAGTCCTTGGCGCCCTTCGGGTCCCAAGGATTAAAACTGGTGAAGGGAACTGTGTTTTTTTCGGCTTGCAAGAGTCAGTAGTTACAAAACACCATCATTCATCATTTAACCAAAGATTAACCATCAATAAACAATACATTAACCATCAATTAACCATAGATCAACAATTGACCATGATGGTAAATTTATGGTTCATTCACGGTTGTTCGCGGTTATTCATGAACCGTCTTTGACCATTCATAGATGAATAATTGAGTACTACCTTGGATTAAACTAACAATTGGCTGTGGGTCGAAAGACCATGACTTCACTGGGGAACCACCTGCCAAAGACTGCTGCTTTCTCCACATCAAAACTGTAAGTGCTTGGTGCATGGTTTCAACTTTCTTTTAACATTGTCAACTATCTGATATCATCAAAATTTTTGTTGATACTGTCTTAAACACATTCGACAAACTGATATCACTTTTCTTTCAACAATCAACCACTGTATCTGGTGTCATCTACTTAATTCTACCACAAGCTGGTTTCTCTAGATACGAACTATCAATTGATGCTAATATTAGTTGATTATTTGATGAATTGATGATATGAGTTCATCAGACTAAACCACGAACTGATATCATCAATTGCAACCACCAGACACTCATTAGTTATACGAGTACAATTTTCTGGAAATCACTGTATTTACCATGATAATGAACCAGCAATAATAATCACCACTTCCAACCATATTGACCACCATATTAACCACCATTGAATCCACCATTGACCATCCACCATTGACCATCCACCATTGACCATCCACTCATGCGTGGTTTCAACCCTACGACCTGCGATGAACTCACCACCCAGCGATCCTCAGAGGAGTCCAGCAAACGCTTGCGGAAAAGCGTAAGCCACGTCGCTGGCAGCGTCGCTGGGCGTGGGTCGCGCGGGAGGAGGGTTTTTGATGGCTGAAAGGATGGGACATGAGATGGTTTCATGATGGTTAGTGAATTGATTGTAGTGAATGATTAATGATTAATTAATGATTAATGATTCATGATTACTTGATGGCTTAATTGATGATTAATTGTTTTGATAGCTGAATGATGTTTTTCCCCAAACAGTGTGTGCACTGAAGGGGTTCTTACGGTAATAGAAAAGCTCCTGGTGTAGATCCAGGTGTGCTCGCTCGCGCGCGGCTAATTCGCCGACCCTTTCGTCAAAAACGTTCCCTCATCTTCCGTTTTCGACAGAAGCCTCGTACGAAAAGGCTGGCGGGAC
>VSDK01015531.1:261312-322382 GCA_009767595.1 Symbiodinium kawagutii
AATTTTGATTTCGCTCGTGCAACCCTCTGCGGACTTTGTGCGTGTCGGATCGCTCTCGTCTGCGCGCGGTGCGAATTTTGATTTCGCTCGCGCAACCCTCTGCGGCCTTTGTGCGTGTCGGATCGCTCTCGTCTGCGCGCGGTGCGAATTTTGATTTCGCTCGCGCAACCCTCTGCGGACTTTGCGCGCGTCGGATCGCTCTCGTCTGCGCGCGGTGCAAATTTGGATTTCGTTCGCGCAACCCTCTGCGGACTTCGTGCGCGTCGGATCGCTCTCGCCTGCGCACGGTGCTTATTTTCGCTTTTGACGAGATCTTGTCAAGCGTTCTCTCTCTTGTGAGTGCACCAATGCACCGTCAAATGTGTGCTCTCACATGTGTGCTCATATGTGTGCTCTCATATGTGTGCTCAAATGTGTGCTCATATGTCTGCTCTTACATGTGTGCTCAAATGTGTGCCCTCACATGTGTGCTCTCATATCTGTGCTATCATATGTGTGCTCTCATATTTGTGCTCTCACATGTGTGCTCATATCTGCGCTCATACATGTGTGCTCTCATAAGTGTGCTCTCATATCTGTGCTCTCATATGCGTGCTCTCATATGTGTGCTCTCATATCTGTGCTCTCATATGTGTGCCCATACATGTGTGCTCATACATGTGTGCTCTCATATGTGTGCTCTCATATCTGTGTTCTCATGTGTGTGCTCTCACATGTGTGCTCATATGTGTGCTCATTTGTGTGCTTTCATATGTGTGCTTTCATATGTGTGCTCTCCTATGTGTGCTCTCATTTGTGTGTATGAGCACTGTGCTCTCATATCTGTGCTCCCATATCTGTGCTCTCCTATGTGTGCTCACACATGTGTGTTCTCATATGTGTGGGTTCATATGTGTGCTCATACATGTGTGCTCTCATATGTGTGCTCTCATATGTGTGCTCTCACAGGTATGCTCATTTGTGTGCCCTCATGTGTGTGCTCTCATATGTGTGCTCTCATATGTGTGCTCTCATATGTGTGCTCAAATTGGTGCTCTCATATGTGTGCTCCCACAACTGTGCGCTCATATGTGCGCTCTCACATGTGTGCTCTCATTTGTGTGAATTCATACCTGTGCTCTTACATGTGTGCTCATATGTGTGTGTGTGCTCTCATATCTGTGCTCTCATATCTGTGTCATATGTGTGCTCTCACATGTGTGCTCATATCTGTGCTCTTACATGTGTGCTCTCATATGTGTGCTCTCCTATGTGTGCTCTCATATGCGTGCTCACACATGTGTGCTCAAATGTGTGGGTTCATATGTATGCTCATACATGTGTGCTCTCATATGTGTGCTCTCCTATGTGTGCTCTCATATGCGTGCTCACACATGTGTGCTCAAATGTGTGGGTTCATATGTATGCTCATACATGTGTGCTCTCATATGTGTGCTCTCCTATGTGTGCTCTCATATGCGTGCTCACACATGTGTGCTCAAATGTGTGGGTTCATATGTATGCTCATACATGTGTGCTCTCATATGTGTGCTCTCCTATGTGTGCTCTCATATGCGTGCTCACACATGTGTGCTCAAATGTGTGGGTTCATATGTATGCTCATACATGTGTGCTCTCATATGTGTGCTCTCCTATGTGTGCTCTCATATGCGTGCTCACACATGTGTGCTCAAATGTGTGGGTTCATATGTATGCTCATACATGTGTGCTCTCATATGTGTGCTCTCCTATGTGTGCTCTCATATGCGTGCTCACACATGTGTGCTCAAATGTGTGGGTTCATATGTATGCTCATACATGTGTGCTCTCATATGTGTGCTCTCCTATGTGTGCTCTCATATGCGTGCTCACACATGTGTGCTCAAATGTGTGGGTTCATATGTATGCTCATACATGTGTGCTCTCATATGTGTGCTCTCCTATGTGTGCTCTCATATGCGTGCTCACACATGTGTGCTCAAATGTGTGGGTTCATATGTATGCTCATACATGTGTGCTCTCATATGTGTGCTCTCCTATGTGTGCTCTCATATGCGTGCTCACACATGTGTGCTCAAATGTGTGGGTTCATATGTATGCTCATACATGTGTGCTCTCATATGTGTGCTCTCCTATGTGTGCTCTCATATGCGTGCTCACACATGTGTGCTCAAATGTGTGGGTTCATATGTATGCTCATACATGTGTGCTCTCATATGTGTGCTCTCCTATGTGTGCTCTCATATGCGTGCTCACACATGTGTGCTCAAATGTGTGGGTTCATATGTATGCTCATACATGTGTGCTCTCATATGTGTGCTCTCCTATGTGTGCTCTCATATGCGTGCTCACACATGTGTGCTCAAATGTGTGGGTTCATATGTATGCTCATACATGTGTGCTCTCATATGTGTGCTCTCCTATGTGTGCTCTCATATGCGTGCTCACACATGTGTGCTCAAATGTGTGGGTTCATATGTATGCTCATACATGTGTGCTCTCATATGTGTGCTCTCCTATGTGTGCTCTCATATGCGTGCTCACACATGTGTGCTCAAATGTGTGGGTTCATATGTATGCTCATACATGTGTGCTCTCATATGTGTGCTCTCCTATGTGTGCTCTCATATGCGTGCTCACACATGTGTGCTCAAATGTGTGGGTTCATATGTATGCTCATACATGTGTGCTCTCATATGTGTGCTCTCCTATGTGTGCTCTCATATGCGTGCTCACACATGTGTGCTCAAATGTGTGGGTTCATATGTATGCTCATACATGTGTGCTCTCATATGTGTGCTCTCCTATGTGTGCTCTCATATGCGTGCTCACACATGTGTGCTCAAATGTGTGGGTTCATATGTATGCTCATACATGTGTGCTCTCATATGTGTGCTCTCCTATGTGTGCTCTCATATGCGTGCTCACACATGTGTGCTCAAATGTGTGGGTTCATATGTATGCTCATACATGTGTGCTCTCATATGTGTGCTCTCCTATGTGTGCTCTCATATGCGTGCTCACACATGTGTGCTCAAATGTGTGGGTTCATATGTATGCTCATACATGTGTGCTCTCATATGTGTGCTCTCCTATGTGTGCTCTCATATGCGTGCTCACACATGTGTGCTCAAATGTGTGGGTTCATATGTATGCTCATACATGTGTGCTCTCATATGTGTGCTCTCCTATGTGTGCTCTCATATGCGTGCTCACACATGTGTGCTCAAATGTGTGGGTTCATATGTATGCTCATACATGTGTGCTCTCATATGTGTGCTCTCCTATGTGTGCTCTCATATGCGTGCTCACACATGTGTGCTCAAATGTGTGGGTTCATATGTATGCTCATACATGTGTGCTCTCATATGTGTGCTCTCCTATGTGTGCTCTCATATGCGTGCTCACACATGTGTGCTCAAATGTGTGGGTTCATATGTATGCTCATACATGTGTGCTCTCATATGTGTGCTCTCCTATGTGTGCTCTCATATGCGTGCTCACACATGTGTGCTCAAATGTGTGGGTTCATATGTATGCTCATACATGTGTGCTCTCATATGTGTGCTCTCCTATGTGTGCTCTCATATGCGTGCTCACACATGTGTGCTCAAATGTGTGGGTTCATATGTATGCTCATACATGTGTGCTCTCATATGTGTGCTCTCCTATGTGTGCTCTCATATGCGTGCTCACACATGTGTGCTCAAATGTGTGGGTTCATATGTATGCTCATACATGTGTGCTCTCATATGTGTGCTCTCCTATGTGTGCTCTCATATGCGTGCTCACACATGTGTGCTCAAATGTGTGGGTTCATATGTATGCTCATACATGTGTGCTCTCATATGTGTGCTCTCCTATGTGTGCTCTCATATGCGTGCTCACACATGTGTGCTCAAATGTGTGGGTTCATATGTATGCTCATACATGTGTGCTCTCATATGTGTGCTCTCCTATGTGTGCTCTCATATGCGTGCTCACACATGTGTGCTCAAATGTGTGGGTTCATATGTATGCTCATACATGTGTGCTCTCATATGTGTGCTCTCCTATGTGTGCTCTCATATGCGTGCTCACACATGTGTGCTCAAATGTGTGGGTTCATATGTATGCTCATACATGTGTGCTCTCATATGTGTGCTCTCCTATGTGTGCTCTCATATGCGTGCTCACACATGTGTGCTCAAATGTGTGGGTTCATATGTATGCTCATACATGTGTGCTCTCATATGTGTGCTCTCCTATGTGTGCTCTCATATGCGTGCTCACACATGTGTGCTCAAATGTGTGGGTTCATATGTATGCTCATACATGTGTGCTCTCATATGTGTGCTCTCCTATGTGTGCTCTCATATGCGTGCTCACACATGTGTGCTCAAATGTGTGGGTTCATATGTATGCTCATACATGTGTGCTCTCATATGTGTGCTCTCATATCTGTGCTCTCATATCTGTGCTCTCATATCTGTGCTCTCATATCTGTGCTCTCATATCTGTGCTCTCATATGTGTGCTCTCAAATGTGTGCTCTCATATGTGTGCTCTCCTATGTGTGCTCTCATATGCGTGCTCACACATGTGTGCTCAAATGTGTGGGTTCATATGTATGCTCATACATGTGTGCTCTCATATGTGTGCTCTCATTTCTGTGCTCAAATGTGTGCTCTCCTATGTGTGCTCTCATATCTGTGCTCTCATATGTGTGCCCATACATGTGTGCTCAAATGTGTGCTCTCATATGTGTGCTCATACATGTGTGCTCTCATTTGTGTGCTCTCATATGTGTGCTCTCATATGTGTGATCATGTGTGTGCTCTCATAAGTGTGCTCATTTGCGTGCTCATTTATGTGTGTTCTGATATCTGTGCTCTCATATCTGTGCTCTCATATGTGTGCCCATACATGTGTGCTCAAATGTGTGCTCTCATATGTGTGCTCATACATGCGTGTGCTCTCACATGTTTGCTCTCACATGTGCGCTCTCATATCTGTCCTCTCATGTGTGTGCTCTCGTTTGTGTGCTCTCACATGTGTGGTCCCATTTGTGCTCTGAAATAAATGCTCTTGCTGTGTCCTTTTCCAACTTCCCCCCATCTCACTGTTTGGGGTCTCTTGCCGGGATAATTTTTTTTCTAGTGTTTAATGATGGTTGATGATGGTTGATGGTGGTGAACTGATGGTTAATAATGATTGATGATTACTTGATGATTAATGATTGCTTGATAGCTCAATTGATGATTAATTAATTTGATAGCTGAATGATTGTTAAGTGATGGTCAATTGATGATTACTTGATGCTTGATGCTGAGTTGATGCTAATCTGATGGTTAATGACGCCAAGGGCTGGTGATTGTTGACGGATCAATAACCATGAACTTCTGGATAATAATGCTTCAATACGCTGGTTCAATGATGCTTAATTAGCGATGGTCACTTAGCAACAACGACAGTCATCATAAGTTGATGGCAGCCATGATGGTTCAGCGTCATGGCTGCGAAAGATGAAAAAAACATCGACACATCAAAGCCGTTGTGTAACCCCTTCCCCCCGTTCAGGGTGAAGGTTTCAGGGTTGGGAAGAGACATAAGGTGGTCCATCGGTTGTCTTCACTCGGTTGATCACATCAAAACCCATGATGGACCACTAGCCATTAGCAGTATATTTGTCTGGTTAGACATTGATGGTTGCTTAGTGATTAGCTTAGTCAATGACGGCTTCACCACTGTAACCATCACTAATCATTCCAAGCATTGACCCACCATTTTTGATGGTAAATCCGTAGTTAGCCATTGCCATTGACCTTTCTCACCAGTACCAATAATCAATTAGGATTGCAGATCATTGATTAATGAATTTGATTCAGCCAAGAGTCCGCACTTCTTTCATGTAGATGAATGATGCTAGATGAATAAAGCATTGATCAACCATTCCCGATGGTTAGGCCATAGGTATCCATAACCAAGACAAACCATTCCATTAACTCATGAAACGAATCAATTACCATTCATGACGAATAGAATAGTTAATTGCATGTTATGATTCAACACCTGTCAGCCTGAAGCAACCATACTAAAGAACTCATTCCCTGCTGACCCACCGGTTGCTACTTCAGGCAGTGGACGCTGGCTTCGGCGTTGGCAAGCAGGGTGTCGTGGGCAGACTCAGAAACGCGGTGAGGGGGGAAGCAGCTAGGGCGCCTGTTCAGTTTTCAGCAATCTTGGGGGAATGTACCAACTACAAGTGGTTGGTGGGTTGGTTGGTGGTTGGGTTCGTGCTGAAGCTTGATTAGTATTGGTGAATGATGCTTGTTTTAATGGCCTTTTCGTGGTGAAACTGAGGACGGTCAATGGTAATTATGGATGGCGATCGATCAACCTAAAGCGTGATTAACCATCCGATATCCATCATGATCCATCAGTGAGTCATAAATAACCACTATCATCAACCAGAATCAACTGTGAGTAATCATGATTAATCACTACTACAAACCATTCTGATTACTGGCAATCATCATTGATTAATTAACTATCATGAGTCATGGACCGTTGGTCAACCAGTATATGCCATTATTACCGATCAATGAACACGATGCATTGTCAATAATCATTGAGGGTACCATTGTTAACCATTCCATACCATTGCCAACTATTGCAAACCGTTGCCCTCCATTATCCACGCGCTATGAGCCACCATTCTGGGATATTATTAGCAATCAGTATCAAACATGACTATTAATCATCCTTATCAACCATCACGATTAACCATCACTAATAACTCATCCTTACTAACCATCATCAACCATCACTATTAACCATCATTCTTAACCGTCCTGATGAACCATCCTGATCACCATCCTCATTAACCATCATAAACCCTTACTTGGATGTGCAGTTGGGGTTACAACCATGATCACATCCCTCTAAGGTAGCTTATAACCCCTAGAAACCATGGGAATTGTGACCACTTACAAAGTGGGGGTGCACATCCAAGTATGATAGGTAATTATTAACCATTACTAATATAAACCATCCTTATGAACCATCATTGCATTAACCATCATTATAAACCATCATTATAAACCATCATTAAAAAACTATCATTATAAACCATCATGATAAACCATCATTATAAACCATCCTTATCAACCATTATTATTTACCATCATACTGGTTAACCATTATGAGCCATCCTAGACCCTTAGCCACCACAAACACCAATCCGTCAGCGCCGTTCCTCTCACCTCCCAGGAGCAGATCAAGCGCGGGATGACCATGGTACGCCCCGGCCTCGAAACGGTGAGGCGCCACATGCCGCGCCTTGCGGCGTTTCGCTGGCGGCGTTTCGCTGGCGTTGTGATGGTTAAAGATGGTTGATGTAATGATGATCCATGATGATGATAAATCATGATGCTAGATAATGATGGTCTAATTTGTGGTGATGAATGCTTAAGAAATGGGTAGTGGGTAGATAGTGGGATTCATTATGGTCAGAACAATGGGTGAATGGTTATGAATGGTTAATCAATGGATATGAGTTGAACGGATAATAAGTGGATGGTAAAACATGATTTATCGTCATGAAAGGTTGATAAATGGCTAAACTTCCTGGACACTTTATTGGTTATACCCAGAAACTTGGTTGGGCAATTCTCAACCATCCATGAGTCACTATTCGCCCCTATCACCAACTATGAAGTGCAGCTAAGCACCTATCATTCACCACGCTATTCCCTTCGTTTCCAGTGGGTTGGACCCAACCCCCACGCAACGCGCGGAGCCCGTGGCCCGCGACAGGAACTACGTGGGCTCCGAGATCGCGCGGCGTCGCCGCAGCGATGCCACGCCATCAGCGGGGGAGGCAGCCGCTGAAATGCCGGCGGAGGCGGCGGCGGAGGAATAGATGCCGTGCTTCACTGCCTCTTGACACGGGGGATGACTTGGGAATGAAGTTTGTCTTTGGAAATGGTTAGATGGTTATCATGGTTATATAGTGGCTAACATTGGGTAGTGATGAGTAGTGATGAGTTGCGGTCATTGATGCTAGACATGATGAAGAATAGATAACTGTTTGGTGATCATTAACAAATGGTTGGAGGACCAATATTTTTCATAGGGGTTGAAACCACCAACCAGCTTGGGTAATCATGGCTAACTGTGGTTATTTAGAAATGATCAATCATGCTTAATCGTGGTTAGTAACGATTCATCATGGTGGGTCATGGTTGATCATGGTTCATCACAGAGGTGATAATCACCAAGCAAAAGTTTTGGATGCACCAAAGATGGATATCTAGAGCCTAACGACGGCCACTGACAGGAATGAAAATGATCAAGCATGGCTGGTCATAGAGGGGATTTTGACATGGGATGACATGGAAATGGAGTTCATCCAGGTTAAGAACGGTTGATCATGGCTAATTGCGGTCATTTAGTAATGGTTCATCCTAGTGAATGGTTTAGCAGCTTAATCATGGAGGTCATCATGACAAACAAGACGAGTTCGACATGTGGTTTCTCAAGCCATAGGGGTACCCCCGAATATCCTTTATATAAACCATTTATAGCAATAAACCAGCCACAATCATCCAGTTTATCAACCATTCATAGTAATAAACCAACCATAACCTGGGAGAGTTCCCAATGTTAAGAAACCACCATAGACCAGCTGGGCGGATCCATTGCACTGTGGTGGTTTTGACGCGGATCAGCACTGCGCAGCAATTTGCGCTAAGGTCGGCACAGGAATTCGAGCACCGCATGGTGCAAGGACGTTAGCCACAGCAGTGGTTGGACCGGCCTTTTTTGCTTCAGATGGGTCTGGAAATGCTGCGTTGCTGCAGTACCATGCACCGCGTGGTGCGAAATGGCTTAGTCGTGAAACCTGTATCTGCATTATCTGGTTGGTTATCCAATGATTAAGTTCACCAAGCCCCTGTTTACCTTTCTCAGTCTTATTCACTGAACGAGGGCACCACGAAGGGAAGTGAATGATTGGACCCGTGAACGGAGGCGCCTTTTGCAAAGATAGATCGATTGTGTTGATGCTGTGACCGACTCAGCAGCCTTGGCTGAAGGTGGATCAAGTAGAGGATTTGTTTGATTAGTAACGGATAGGGTAAATGATGGCAAAACATGGTTCTGTAATGATGGTCTATCATGGTTAATGATGGCTAAGCATGGTGAATATTGGTCGATAGTCGTTGATTTTCGGGATCAGCAAGTAGTGTCTGTTGATCTGGGCCAACAGTTCAAGGCCTCTCCAAGATCGTGACATTTTTCCTTGGAACGAAAGACCATCAAGAGCCAGTTCTCAGCTGATAGAGGTGGTTCATAAGAATTGCTACTTTCAGATGTAAATCATATATGGAGATTTCTCAGAATAGGGGACCCCCAAAAATGGCTGGTTTACGACTATCAAATTATAAAAGGTTAATCATGGTTCATGATTGAAAAGGGGATCCCCTATGGCTTGAGAAATAGCCATATATGATTGATATATGTTGATATAGCCATGACAGTTTTGATCTCACCATCGCTACTGATGGATCTAAAGTGGTTGGGGTACCACCATGGCCACCATGGATGCTCCGCCCCTGAGAAATCATCGATCCCTTCGGCTGGGGACGGTAGCGTTGGAGTTCGGCTGGCGGAATCTGTTGCGATGGCCGCCATGAATTGATGGTTTCTCTATTTCTGGGGGTTGCCAGTTTGGGGACCCCCAGCGATCATCCAAGTCATGAATCATTTTTTAGTCACAAGAGTTTCTGATACCCGGGAACCCCCAAATGCATTGTTGATTTACTGAAAATGGTTCCGAAAAGATCATTTGGGGGGGTACCCCTAGGGAAACCACCGTATAAAACGAAACAGCTTCCATTGTCTTCAGTCTTTTTGGATGATTACAATTCAGGGATCCGGCCGAATTCAACAAAAATGTTGGCCACCAGTATACCATTGAACATCCCACATTCGGTTAAGCATCATGAAAGTTCGCCATTTTTTTTTCATTGTTAGTAGTTTGATTAGCCACTCGAAGCCGACCAAAAACAGGCCGTGGAGCAACTCAGCAAGTCGCCAGCACTTGGACTCGACTTGTTTCAGGGAATCTTCGCAGCCCGGAAGCGTCGCAATGGAGAAGCCTGGAAAGGTACCCTGGGGGAAGATCGAGTGGAAGTTGTGGAAGTTCAATCTTATCACTTTTTAAATAAGCCAGCTAAAAAGGTAGGAGTTTTCCGTGCAACCAGGTGAGTTTACGAGAGAGTAGTCCCTTTTGTTGTTTGTTATGCCCTATTATACTTTACTATCATTTCTTACAACGCAATACCAACCAATATTAGCAGTCAGTTGCAACCCAACACACAAATGAATGCGAATCGCTCATGACAAATCCGTATGCTCTGCTAGTTGTTTGTTACTCACCGACGCCAGGGACGACATGCTGGTGGTGTTACCCTACCGCTGTAGATACATCCAGAACTCGACGGCTTCAGATGTAATGCTCAAGAGGTGCTTGAGAGGTGGGTCATTGGTGCTTAAGAGGTGATTAGTGGTGGTTCAGACGGGTTCATAGGTGGTTGATAGTGGATGATGATGCTTACTATCCCAGCACTATCACCATTTGTACCCCCATGGCTGTGAAGCACACCGAGATCCGTGACTTCCCATTCAGGCGACTGGGCAGCTCCTAAAATTCGAACTGCACTGCGCTTTGCTTGAGCTGCTGCGTGCAGGAAGTTGCAACAAAAAGGATTTTGACCGCGAGTTTGTTCAGATTTACCCGGATCCAGTGATTAATGGTCCAAGAATTCATTGCTTAGCAGATGAAACCGCGTACCGCCGGCGGTCAAACTGCTTGACTGGGACTTTCCTGGTGGAATTATCACCAGCTATGAGCAAGCATTGAGGGTCATATTGTCTAACAATGGGGCTCTGAGATTCCAGCTCTTCTTCACCGCAGCTATGTGTGAACGATCGGATCATCTCATGGCCCGCAAGTGGTGACTAATCATGGTCATAATCCACTGATTTTTGTGGCATAAAAGTGGTATAACGCCAGTTAGGGACTAACAACTTATCAGTTGATTAGTGGTTCCCAGTTACACCCACTTCCGGTTAAGCCCAGTTAGGGAAATTAATAATCAGGAAGTGGGTGTAACAACGGAACTCAGACCCATGGTGGGTCACAGCGCGACAGATGGGTGGGTCTTGGCATAGTAGCTCGGCCAGCTAGGCCATGTTGGTGACTTTTTCTTTTGCCTAGTAGCGTACCACCCATGATTGGTGAAAACCAAGAGATTTAGTCGGCAAACTACTGGGGGTTTGATCAGCTTAGTAGCATCGAACCATCATTTTTCTCCAGTAACAACCCCTGACGTTCGCAACCCCTGCCGTTTGTTCTCCCCACGATGGCAACCAGCCTGGCAACGGGCCATCCTGGACCTTCACCAGGACTTTCCAGCACCTTCCTGTGATTATTCCTTGATGGCCTTGCTGGGGGATCTAGATCTGGCGGTGGCACATTGCAAAGGCGGCCACCGAAGCATGTTGCGTTGTGCCAACTTCAGAAGGGCTGCTGTCACATGGCTTGGGTCATGAATACATCTGCGTACATGTGCATCACATGAATAAGCGAACAAACAAGAGCGTTTCAGCGTATAATGATGTTTCTCAATTATGAGCATATACAGCCTATATCTACATCATGCATCGTTGTGCATATAGGGTATCGCCTCATGTAAGCAGACATTAATATTGACATTAATATTGATTAGAGTAGTATATGGTGTAATAGTATGGATATTTTTCTATATACATGTATATTCATTGCATATAGAGTAAGTATATGGTGTATACATATGCATATCAATAGAGGGACGTCTATCATGTATATTGATCAGAGTATTGCCTCAGCGGGACGAACCCCCAGAAAGCTGGTCACTGTAAGCCAAGTGTGGACCCATGCTGCAATGCAAGTTATAAGCTGTTTGGAATGAGGGTTTAGAATCTTCTGAGTGGTTAAGAGTGGCAAATAAGTAGGTGAATAATGGTTGAGAATGGTTTCGAAAGTTTACAATGCCCCCAATCATTGTTAATGTCATGGTTAACATTCATCTGCCTGTGGGTCAGAACCCTGTACCCCCAGCTGTTCACGTCCCAAAGATGACCAAACTAGTCCAACTGTGGGGATGTGAACTACGCCTTTCTTGGATGGCTACTATTTGGCGGCTCTTATCCCTTACCATAAACTATTCACCAATAGGTTGCCATTTCATATGACAGGATATTCTTAATTGGTTCGTATCCCCATTCAAACTGCCTCTTTCTTGGTTGGTCAATATTTGGCTGGTTAATAAGGCTTGTTGACTCTTCGTTGGTTGCTTAATATTGGCCCATAGCCTGGACTGGTGGCCCATCTCCATGTGCTCGGCGTTTCCGTCGCCCGATGAGCGGTACACCTGGCAGGGCAACTGAACTTTCATCCTGGCCCAGTTCACCTCAACTTTTGCTTCCGGGACAGGGAGGGCATTGGATGCCGCCGGTGGAGGTCAAGCGCCAGCTGGGTCGCGCTTCAGAACTATGGGAGTTCGCTCGGCTGATGATTGCGGTGGATTGTAATGACAACTACGCACTATTAAACCATTATTGGACAATAGTTGCTGGTCACTTGATGACTTTCACAGGTTCATTATCTGGGTTGGTGGCTCTAAACTTTTTTATTTTTTTGGCTATCATTGAAAATTGGTTGATTGACAGATATCTTTCATAGGGGTGGTTCAACCACCAATCAGAACTCTCCCGGCCACCATTGGTTCCCACGGTCATCCTATGGATGGGTTCATGTCGTGCTTGCGCAGGAGAATCTGGCACCAGATGCTGGACCCGCCACTTGCGCACAACAGCTGCTATGGTGCCAAGCAACGGAAAACAGGGCAGACATATAACCATGGAAAATGGGGGTTAAGTATAGCTAGTAATGGGTATTAACGGGGGATCATCATGAACAAGAGTGGTTTAACAACTACTGGTCATGGGGTTTTCTGAAGCTATAGGGAACCTCAGTTAGTTCTTGTTGGTTTATGACTCTAAATTGATGCATAATCAGTTAACCATGGTTATTAACAAAGGCTATCATAAGCCACAATAGGGGATATACGAGCTAGAATGGTCGGTTTATTCATAAACTGGATGGTAACTGGGGGTACCCCTATGGTTGGAGTCGCTATAAATGGTTTGCGTTGGATGCCTTGGGGTTACCCCTGTTCTGAGAAACGACCATGGCGAACCATGGGAACCATGGCCCTAGGTGAACCAACTCCGAACCAACCATGAAACGACCATCTTCGCCTCGGTTAGCCTTGATGCGACGGGGCACCGTTTTGTACCGCCAATTCCCAGCGGCCATTTTTTGAGGAATTTCTGAACATTTTTGAGGAATTTCTGAACATTTTGAGGAATTTCTTCACCATTTTGTTTTTTTCCATATGTTAAGCATCACGTGACTCAACGCGAGAAGGACTTGGAGAAGTGTCCGATGATCCTTTCTGGTTGATTGGTTCCATCATTCGCGGACAGGCCCTGTGTCATGTGGTGTCACGGGGTGTACTCCTCGAATTGTTGGCTTCCCATTTTGGGACTAGCAGCTTTAAGGGAACCCATGAACCAAGCGTAAGCCCTACATATCTCCACCAGAACTGTTTGATCAGTAATTTTCTCCTCTGGATTAACCATTAGATTTGGCAGATTCTGTGTGGGCATTGCTGGTTTTTGTGGGTTATCCTCAAAATTTCCATTTACTAGTCGTTGACTAACCATCAACTATACAACCATCATTATGGCCCAGAAGATCATTAGGATGGCTTCCGCATAAGAACTTTGGTCACTATTGTCAACCCACCAATAGTGTTAGCATGTGTCAACGGTTGATCATGGTTGATCAAACCACCATAAATAAGATGATTGTTTCGGTTGACCATCATTATAGTACTTTTTGGTCGTCATGATTATCAACTATTATCATATCACCATAGATTACGATTTGTTCATTACTAGCAGGTACTATCTTACTAAGATCAACCACTAATGATAATTAGTAGCAATATTAGCAAGCATATTACTATAAGTTAACGATCATTGCTTAGGTACTGTCCATAGTAGTATTGAATGATCATTAGCAATCATCAGCAATTATTAGCCCTTCTTATCACTAGCTAAATGAGATTTGATTTAAGCATAGACTATCAGTAATCATTAGCCATCATTACCATAGCATTGATCATTCAACATTACTCATTACCAATCACTAGGAAGACCAATAACATCAATATGACTAGGGTATTAAGACCAATAAGACGAATGCATTACTGTAAGACTAATAAAACCAATAAGACCATTCATTGTACAGCATCACCATAAGACCAATAATAACTGATCATTACTAAACCACAGACCAATCATAAGACCATTATAATTGCTGGTTAGCATATTATTGATTATCACCCCAAGACCATCATCATTCTTAAACCAACAAATCATATTATGATTGGTAAACCAGCAATGATGATGGTAATTAATACTATAGTGATCATCATCATCATCATCATCGTCGTCATCATCATCATCATCAGCCATTTCATTCACTGATCATTACTGATCACTAGTATTGATCACCAGGGCTCCTCGCACCCAGGTCCGAGGAGTTCCTGGCAAAAGCTCAGACTGGGATAAGGCGTGGACCGGCTCTGGGTGGTGATGATGGAGTTTTACCTATAAAAAAATATGGTCTTACCATGTTTTACCTATGAAGACCATGGTTTTACCTATAGACATGATGGTTTTAACACTTAAAGATATTGCCGCACCTATAAAAAAAACCAAGGCGTGACCTATAAAATCATTGTTGTGCCTATAAAAGCCACCGGTTGCGTGGAAAATTCACAATTCTTCTGCGGTTTTATCTATGAAGTCCGTTATCCTTAGCGTCCAGGTCTGCCAGGGAATGATCATGGTCAGTCATGGTTGATGCGAACTTCCTGGTGCTGGGAAAGTGCATGGGAGCCCCAAAGGCCAATTCGTTAGCAGCAAACAAGAGAGAACATGGATTGTACCACTGATTGTGATGTGGGTGGAACGGTGGAACTGGTGGTTCTTGTACGTTTTTGCTGGTGAAGATGATGATTCATGATGGATCATTGATGGTTTATGGTGGTAACCCGCACACATGGTTGGTTTATTTTGGAAAATGACTACTTTTGGATGATCTGGTGGTACCCCTATGAATTTTCGAAATCACCCAGATAACTGAAAATAACATATCTGTTCTCCTACTTTTGTTCACCAAAATAACAAAATCAACAGAAATAAGAGAAATCACCCATGCAGCATCTCAGGCCTATGTCGACTTTCTTGCCATGCATCATTGGGCTTCATCTTCGGCTCCCCGGAGTGATGACCTCAGAGAGCTCTGGTGGCGCTGTGTCGGTGGCCAGCTGTGCAACTCATGGAGGAGACAGGCTCATTGGAAGCTCAACCAATATGGCGCTGGGTCAATATTAACATACTAGCAACTAGCAACTAGGTGGGTATGGGTCAATATGAACCATCAATATTAAGCAACAATGATAGGGAAAACAATGGTTAATGATGGGAACCAGGGGTACAGGGTTTTGACCCATTGCCAGGTTAATGGTTAATAATAGGGGATAACAACTAGCAGCTATAGGGGATATACCAGCTACATATGGCTCTGGGTCAATATTAACGAACAATCATGGGGGATATGAACCAACAATACTAGTGGGAAAACAATGCTTCTTGATGGGGGAACCAGGGGGACTAAGGGTTTTGACCCACAGCCATATTTTCTCAAGCTAGGACTTGGGAAGCCCCAGTTAGTTATGGTTGGTTTATCACTCAAAATTATATACCTAAATGGATGATTTGGGGGGTCCCCTATTTTGAGAAACACCAATATAAGTAGGTATCTCCATGGACATGGTGGTGGCCCGTCCCTGCCGCCCTGATCATCATAGGGTAATCAGCGCCATGGACAGCTCGCCATGGCGATGGATGTGGCTTCACACGGGGACGTGCTCGGCCGTGATGGCTATGCGGCTGCAGACGCGCAGCTGATTGAACTTCATGTGTTTTGTTTGAATGGTGAAGGATTCATCTTGCGGCTCTGCCCTTCCACCTTGGGAAGGGAAGTGGTTCAGATGGTTTCGAGACTTGTGCCAAAGCGAGGTGCAAGGCCTGTTCTCCACCACCTTGATTCACAGCTGTTGCTGCATCAAACATTACAAGGCCAAGGTATCACTGGTAGAAGTGCAAAATTGTCCTGCACCTATGTTCCTACCGATTTACTTGCTGCATTCAGATTTGTCGAGGGTATCCCAGTCTCTGAGGAAGAGACGGTGTTGGAAGGGGTGACGCAGATTGCACCTGCCAATTCTGCTAGTTGCTTGCGCCATCTTCCCGAAAGCCTCCATACCTTGATTCTTGGCCATACCTTTGATGAAAGCCTGGATGAAGTGACCTTGACGAGCAACCTGAAAACTCTGACTTTTGGCGATAAGTTTAATCAAAGCCTCAGCCGGGTGACCCTGCCGAGCAACCTACAAAATTTGACTTTTGGCCGTGCTTTTGATCAAAGCCTTCATCAAGTAACTTTTCCCATCAACCTCCAACTTCTGACTTTTGGAGAACAATTGAACCAAAGCCTGGATCAAGTGACCTTGCCCAGCAACCTGCAAGCTTTGACGTTTGGTGCTCGTTTCAATCAAGCCCTGGATCGGGTGAGGTTGCCAAGCAACCTGCAAACTTTGACTTTTGGCAACGATTTTGATCGGAGCCTGGATCGGGTTACCTTGCCGAGCAACCTACAATTTCTGACATTTGGCGAGAACTTTGATCAAAGCCTGGATCAAGTGACTTTGCCAAGCAACCTACAAACTTTGACGTTTGGTGCTCGTTTCAATCAGAGCCTGGTTCAGGTGACCCTGCCGAGCAACTTGCAAACTCTAGCCTTTGGAAGTGGTTTTGATCAGAGCCTGGATCATGTGACCTTGCCAAGCAACTTGCAAACGCTGGCTTTTGGCGCTTGTTTCAATCAGGCCCTGGATCGGGCGACATTGCCGAACAACCTGCAAACCTTGACTTTTGGAAACGATTTTGATCGGAGCCTAGATCGGGTGTCCTTGCCCAGCAACCTGCAAACTTTGACTTTTGGCCATGCTTTTGATCAAAGCCTTGATCAAGTGACATTTCCGATCAACCTGCAAACTCTGACATTTGGTGTTCGTTTCAATCAGAGCCTGAATCTGGTGACCTTGCCGAGAAACCTGCAAAGTTTGAGTTTTGGCATTTGTTTCAATCAGAGCCTAGATTGTGCGAGCTTGCCGAGCAACCTGCACATATTGGCTTTTGGCGCTTGTTTCAATCAGGCCCTGGATCGGGCGACCCTACCCAACAACCTACGAACTTTGACTTTTGGACATGTTTTTGATCAAAGCCTGGATCAAGTGACTTTGCCAAGCAACCTGCAAACTTTGATTCTTAGCCGTGATTTCAATCAAAGCCTGGATCAGATGACCTTCCCGAGGAACTTGCAAACTTTGACCTTTGGCAATCATTTTAATCAACGTTTGGATCGGGTTGTTTTGCCCAGCAACCTGCACACCTTGACATTGGGCGATAGCTTCGACCAACGCCTGGATCAAGTGACCCTGCCAGGCAACTTGAAAACTTTAAGCTTTGGCCGGCGTTTCAATCAACGCCTGGATGGGGTGATATTGCCCTGCAACTTGCAAACTCTGACTTTTGGTAATGGCTTTAATCAAAGCCTGGATCGGGTGGACTTGCCAAACACCCTGCAAACGTTGACTTTTGGCGATAAGTTTAATCAAAGCCTCGATGCAGTGGCGTTGCCTAGCAACCTACAAACTCTGACATTAGGCAATGATTTTAATCAAAGCCTGGATCGAGTGACATTTCCGATCAACCTGCAAACGTTGACTTTTGGCAAGGAGTTCAATCAGAGCCTGAGCCGGGTAGCCTTGCCGGGCAACCTGCAAACTCTGACTTTTGGCCATGATTTTAATCAAAGCTTGGGTCAAACGACTTTGCCTAGCAGCGTGCACACAATTTTTCTGCTTCGCAAGAGCTTGGATGGGGGTTTGCAGCGTTTGGCTGGGCGTTTACAGCGTTTCCAGCGTTTCGGCGAAGTTTACTCGTATCATAAAGCAATGGTTGTAAGCACATCATGACGGCAGGTCAATCCTAAGCGATGCATTTTTGCAACGTTGCTGGGCCAAAGTGCATGGCGGCTGTGGCTTGTAGGTGGCGCTAAAGCCAACAAGCTCTGAAGGTTAGGCGCAGCCATCTCCATTTAAAAAAATTGAGGGGGGGGCCTTTGTGTTCGCACCAATGAGTTCGGTATGGTTCGGTCCTCTTTGGCGACCTTCTCTTTTTAATCGGAAGCCTCTTGCGAGCAGTTGGCTATGTGCCAAGAATAGGGTAACCGATGGCCCACCAAAAAATGATCATTTCACCCGAAAAACCAGTGGGTTTTCGCGGTACCACTAATGTGGCACATACCCATGCAATGACCCGTGTCACAGTTGTTGGACGTAAGCAACTGGCATAGCGTGCTGACGTTTCTCTGAAATAGCTAGGTTGATACTGGCTCCAGATATTGACACATTGAGTTGGTTCACTGGGAGTGGTTTCACTGGCTGGTGATTATTTTTGTGATTTGTTGACAGCTGGATCACGATCAACCATCAGGAGCTATTGTTAACCAGAGATAGTGGTCGTCTATTATTAACCATGATTAGCATGAATTATTAACAATACTATTGGCCATTGTATCCTGGTATCCATGCTTATTGGCCATCACTAGCCATGGATATTTCAGTGTCATCAAACCGTAGCGCGGATTTGTTGCTGTATCTATTAACGTTAACATTAGGGGGGGCGGTACTATGTTGATGGGGCACTCCATTGCTTTTTTGGGAGACCAGGAGTTTAGCTTCACTGGATGACATAGGCTGGAAGAATATGACCATAGTCAGTACTATGAACTTGACAGCTGATTACCCATGTGCGCTACAGTAGGCTATAAATAGTTACTGTACATAACAAACCAGTGTGATAAGCATTGTTAACCAGTGTTGGCTACAGCCGCACAGGTTACAACCACTATTGAGCAGGATTTTTTCCGTAAGCCTTGTGGGTAGCATGGCTTTCATGCACATAGCATGGCTTTCCAAATGAGGTTTCTGAGATCTCGTCATCGGAAAGCCCACGGCTGACCACCGCCGGGGTGCGGACACCGGAAGCACCAGCAAGCCCTGCTACATTCTGATAGCTACTGATGACCGCTCGTGGTACAGATCGCTAAGGATCTTTTCTCTTAATGATTCATTTCAATACTAAATAGACCTAAAGTTAGGATTTAGATATCATGTTGTATGATTACCATGAGTACCCTCTAGCCTCTAGTAATTTAAGATGGCAAACAATTGATCATTTCCCAGGGTTTCTGCATAGAATACGATGATTTTCCACTGCTATGTTACCGGAGTGTACCTCTTAGTTACCTCTTAGTTACCCGTTGCTGCCAGCGGGCTAAGCCCCCAGATGGTCATCAATGAAAAAGACATAGTTACCCATTCCATCGCAGTGGCCGTGGGTGTCATCGATGTTCCAAGGCCACTACGTTCGTCCCAAAGTGCAATTGCCACAGGGACCCATCTTGGAGGCAGCATGGCCATGGCTGCGCACGTGCCTCCGCGGCTGATAGCCAGTGGTTAGCTGAACGAGATAATACGCAACAGATGATGATGATCAATCAATTAGCGGTTCGTTCATGGTTGACTACAGGAGAACTAGGAAGAAGGTGCAATGGTTAATAATGATGATGATTGTTACCGCCATTGTGTAGATTACTCTGGTGATGAGCCGATTTTGATGATATTTGATGGCCATTGAGCGAAAAGATGGATGGTTCTTATGCAAGTTTACGGTTGCCAAGCATGCATCAACAATTGTATGATAAAAACAGGTGGACGCTTCTAGCCCAACTTAACCGATAAACATGTTCTAAAGCACTGAGAATTTGATGGTTGAACCATGAAAATTACATATAAACTCTGATTGATGGTCATGAAACATCTTAACGAGTTCAACCACACACCATCAATCACCTTGAGTCAACAATCATCAACCACAAGCAACTAGTAACAACCATCAACATCCATTTGCCCATCATTAAACCTCTATCTTTGCCAAGCATCAGTCATAAACACCCTTGGCGCTTGCGCGTTGGCAACTTGTAACCCGGGCGGTGGGATTTGGCTCAGGAGCTGGTGTCGTTAGCCGCTTCGGGCGAGAAACGGCTTCTGGTGCTGGCAGCTTGGCTCAACAGCTTTACATTTTTTGGCTGGTGGTCGTTGGTTCATGAATCACTGGTGGGTGGTTTCATTTTTTAAAATTTTCACTAGTATAACCTACGCGATTGGTTGATTGACTGATGGTTTTCATTGGGGTCGAAACCACCCACCAGATCATGATTGTAGTGATTGTTGGTTATTGACGATGATAGCACTTCGTTGCATAGTCATAAATCAGTACAGATGATCCGTGTTGGTTTGCTGTAATCACTATGATCATTATAGTGACTCTTGGCATGAGTGTATGTTAATGAGCCATTTCATAATATGACCAACACAAGACAAACATAGTTTGTGTAGGTTTGGAGTTGACCATGAGTTATTACTATTTCTGAAATCTGAATGCACGGTGGTTCAATAGCTATACTTGTCATACAGTAGTGATTGTTAGTACCATCTTGGTTAACAAACCATGCTTACACTGGTTCTACGGTTAGTAAGATAGTGAATGGCTGATAAATAGTAATTGCTGGCTAGTAACATTGTGAATATATGATGAACAGTTATCGATTATTCACTATCGGTTGTGATGAGGATATGATATGACTCATCATGTTGAAACATGCGTACAGGTGACAATTGGCTACTAGTGATTCAACTGCTATGATGTGATGATTATATGATTCATAATTAGCGGTCATAATGTTAATATGTTGGAACAATCGGGCATTATCCTCATGGTTATACATACATATATCCAAGACCGTGCTTCATTATGGTCAATACCATAGGGTCCATTGATAGTGATTGTTAATGGTTAACAATGATGATTACTTATGGCTGATAACAATCAATGATAATGATAGTCGATGATAATTCCTGACGGCTCCATCACATGCAAGCCGAAGCAATCCATCACATGCAAGCCGAAGCAATTGAAAGACCATACTGCCACCTTCTTCTCCCACGAAAACTCCAATGATGTTGGCATTTGGGCCGCTTCTACATCCAAAATGGCTGCGGGTCAATACCCTGTACCCCTGGCTGTTCACACCCGTAAATGTTTTATCTAGTCCAACTGTTGGGATGTTCACTTACCTTGTTTTGGTTGCTTGGTATTGACCCACAAGAATCTATCCATCAATGCACCCTTTGCGAAGCATGATATCAACCAGCTTGAACCATCATCCTATTCTGGCTGGTGGTTTCAAACATTCTTTGGGCGGTTGCTTATGACCCACAGCCATCCAATCAGATGGACCCAACTCACTTCTGCAGGTTGGCACATTGAAGACTCCCGAGGAGGTCTTGCTGGCTGAGGCACTGGAAAGTCGTGGCTTAGTTGGATCGGAAGTTGCGTAACGTGGACCTGGTTGATCTACCAGGCGCCATAGGTTGATCTAGCACCTGGGTGGTGTGGGAATCACTCCAAGGGACAGGTTCGCTCGATGCGAAGAGGTGGTGAAGATGCGATTGCACAAAGGTTGCCGGACTTCTCTTTTTGAACGTCATTAATGATCATTATGGGCCATTACAATCATCATGTTGATCATTATTAGCCTTCATGAAGCACTAATTATATAGGGGGTGGTGAAGCACCACCAACCAATTTTGTTTCCTCATCCTTAGCTGATCCCACCAGATCAGCGCTCGATCGCCTGACAGGACATTGCAGCGCGCTTGGGGGCAGCAGTCCGGAATGCCCAGGGGAAGCATCGATTGATGGAGTGATGTTGCTTGCCACTCCAAGTCATGCTGGTAATGGAGATGCCATTGCCGCTTGCTGCCACTGGTGATCAATGGTGAAGGATTACTGGTTGGTACCAAAGAATGGTTCACCAATGGATAATAATAGGAGTAATCTTGACAATACTCAGACTCATGATTTGATACGTTTGGTTCACGAAAAGATTTCTCATGATTTTGAATCTTGAACGGGTGCTGGGCGGTGTCTTGCCAACATGGAACACAACCTGCTGGCGCCACCCAGAGGTCAGTCTGGCACCACCTGCCCTGCCGGATGAGGTCTTTGCCGATATCACCTCGGGCTTGAGACAACGGCCTTCTGCGGTGCACTACTCTGATCAGCTCTTGTTGGGGCCTCGATCTGTGCCTGACTTGACGTGTCCGATGATCTCTAGCACTCGGATAATAGATACTAACAATGCTAACCAACAAGGGTTGAAATGGTAATTCATAGTTACTACAAACCAATAAAAACCATAATCATTGATATTTGATGATGCTACAATGGTTACAATACATCATGGTCTAAGATAATGATGGCAATGCAGAATCGTTCTCTTGTTTTCAAGTACACAATGCATTTGCACATACTATGCACAGGTAGAAAATGAATATAATGCACACACAAACGAGAGGTATACGCTTTTTACATATTCAAAATATATTTTAAAACAACATATTTCGATATGTAAAAAACAGAGCATTTAATGCCTCCTGAACGGTGAAAAACTCAAGCGTGGGAAGATCTGCAGGGTGACGTGCTGAGGAATTCCGAGTTGTTGACAGCAGACCTTCTTCAGCTGGATGCCGTGCTGCTGACTTGTGAGCTACGCTGCGAAAACTCTCCGGTTGGCTGTTGCAGGGGCTTCTCGGCTTCTACACGTGATCAACAAACCAACAGCGGAGAGATAGACTAGCATGGGCCAGCAAGTATCACTTGTATTGTCAAGTTGACTCTGTTGGCTGTGAAAAACATCTAGTAACAAGTATCAGCAATACAAGTGATATGATTAACCTGCATCAGACATGGATACTTGGACATCCCTAAGGTGATAGTCCATTACAATAATCGTAAAAGAGGCACCCGTGCTGGTGCCATGAACATGGGATATGGAGACCTACCGTGTAGCTGTCAAAAAATGAATAGTCTGATAGTTCATACCCATGAACGCAGGGAGCCGTTTCATGAACCATCAACAAAAAGCAACTATATAATCAATCACAAACCAACAACCAACCTTCAACCACCATGAATATCACCTCTCACCAACCAGCAACCACGAATATCACCAACCATGAATCACCTGAGACCAACAACCATTCATCAACCATCAACCCATCAACCAACCATGACTATCTCACCACCAACGAACCAACGACCGACGTCCCATGCCATGGCCTTAAACACCTCGCCAGATCGTACAGCTTGGGGGTCCAATGACCTCGGCTCGTCACAATGGCATCGTGAAGGCACTGGCTGGGGCACCCGTGAGGGGACCGTGCTGGTGTGGCTCATGACCGGTTAATTTTGGTTGTGGTTCATTGGTGGTTGTGGTACTTCGCAGTTTTTCATTGGGGGTTAATAGTGGAATAATGGTTCTTAATGGTTGATACTGGTTCATGGGGGTTAATCATGGCTTTTTACAATGGTTGATCATGGTTAATAATGGTTAATGGTGATCATAACCAGTAGTTAACGTCCAGCAATCAGCCACAAAGCTGTGGAACTTCAGCAGTTCAAATAAGTCGACAAACGATCTACAACGTCTGTTGGTTTCCCATTGCCGTAGCGGGTAGATCCATGATTTTTCATTAAGAGTGGTGGCTCTCTCTTACCAAGGGCAGACCCACCATTTAACTGGTAGAAGCCATGTAATGGTGATGTGCCCATTGCCATTACTATTGAGTAATTCCACCCTCGAACTATTTTTGACAATTAAAGCAATAGTGAAATGGTGAAATCACTAGTATTTTTTTCAATTTTAAGTGCCAGCGTGAACTGGGGCTTGGAAGCCATGAGACAATCTTAGTTGTGGTGCTATTGTCATGATTGGTGTTATGATTGTTGCTATTATTACTATGACGACAAGTGCTGTTAGTCGCTATCGCTATTCAGCAATTGTTGTACCATAGTCGGTATGACAACTGGTATTGTTGTTCTCACTGGGACTATTGACTACACATTAATTCCAAGCTGGAAGTGTTTACTGCCGTGACGATCATTATCATTGCTACTTGTTCCTACGTGTACTCATGATTATTGTTGTCATGACTTTCATGGTTACTGGTACAATCATTCCTATCACTGCCCTTGCATGGTACCTTGGCACTCTGCAAAGGCCGGTGCCCCTCTCTACGTGCGTGTCGTGCCGACCTCAGTTTCAGCAACTGCGTCGTGGAAGGTTGGGCACAGCTGTGGCCGGTGGCAAAGCCAGCGGTTGCAATGGTCATTTCTAGCGGGAGAATAATGGCCAAGTAAGCCAAGTACTGTTGAAGAATTATGAATTGATTTGATTATAGTCTATCATGATGGTTAATCACCAAGAGTCACAGGAGAGAATGGTGGTGTGAATTATGATACACTATTCATTTTTAATATGGGGTTAATTATAATGTTGTGAACGAAGGGTTAGTGTGTCCAAAACTGGAAAATCCAGCCTTTAATAGGCCACAGTGCGTAAATCATCAGCTATTTAATTGGACACCCTGTAGCAGTCTTATGCCACCAGATATAGAGCATGATACCTTCCTTCTGTACACCATTCATGCACATCACATACCAATTCAGACATGTTATGTTAACCACAATGACTAATGATGGAAAACCCCTTATGGTTGATAACCATTAAAACCAGAATAACATCAATTATCAATTGTCACCATAACAATAACCACAATCAACCATTATTCCCAATGATTCCCAATGCTGGACCACAATGGTTGACAATGGTCGATGAACCGCCGATGCTGCGCTGGGCCAACGAGGCAACGGCGCCGGTGAGAATGGACCAGGTGCGTGCAGCAAGGGCACGACGTACGGCGTCATTGGACGGTCAGTGGCTATTGGTGATGAATGGTTGAGCAATGGTTGCTAATGGTTCCTGAATGTTCCTGGTGAGTAACCATTGGTGAAGAATGATTAAGGATTATAACCATGCTTATGTAGAGGTTGCGAATCCATAGTGATAGATGATGCTCGATACGACTCGATATTGGTGAATGACGATTAAGCACTGTCAAGAATAGTTGTTACTGGTTGATACAATCAACGGTGATTAGGAACGGTCAACCAATGGTTGATTTAATAGGCTTAATTAACCAATATGGTTGTCTCCAGGTTACAAATTGCCCATTCCAAACAATGGCTAGAAATGGCAAACAATGTGCAAATATTGTGAGTGATGGCTAGTAATGGTTAAACAATAGTGGTTAATTATTCATGACCACAAACCACCAACACTGGGTGCTATGGTGAGCATCAGCGGAATTTACATGTCAAGGGTTTGTACACGGTGTACCCTGCTGTCCATGTCCTACTTTGGGGTCGGAGCGACCCTATAGGACTCGGGGTTTGGGTTCATTACCAGGGGTAGGAAAGTGATGCTGTCCGACTAAAATGATACCCCCTACCCAAACAACTTCCAGGATCCCACTAATAATCAGTTGGTTTCAGCTGGTTCCAGAACTCCAATATCAAAAGAAACCCATTGTAGAAGGGTCCCAGCCACAACCAATGATCCAACTAACTCTTTTCTATAGTATTTTCTATTGCGACTAGGCTCCTTCTATTTCTTGGCTTTACCAATGATCTCGTGTTGACTCTGGCCCTCGTGTTGACTCGTTGGTTAAGTTGGCCCCACATCTCTCCGTGTTGGGGATAGCCATAGCGTCGGGAGGTCATGGTCCCAGCGCCACAGGATCACGTCGTAACGCATCATCTTCCCTGTTGCCTCCAAGCTCTGGCTGAAGCACTGGCTGAGGCAAGGCCGTGGCATTGATCATGATGATGGGCTGGAAATGGTAGATGGATTTTTGATAGAGATCCATCTATGATCGTTGATTAACATGATAGTTTATCCATTCATAAAGGTTGATTAAAAGGGAAATGATGGAATATAACGGAAATGGTTGGAAATGGTTTTTGACCATTAACGATGGTTGATTAAATCTGATTAACATGATAGATTGAAATTATGAATAGTGTCAATATCTATTGTTATCAATTATCATGACTAGTTATATGGTGAATCCGCCATTGATAAGCATCCTGATAACCAAATGTTAATGGTTGGCTATTAACCATGATGAACCAGGGTGAAAAAGAACTGGTCATGGTTCGGGATGGTTCCTCATGGGTGAGATTGATTCATGGTCGATACATCATGCCAAACCATGCTACCATGGTTGACAACCGATTTATGATGGTCAATGATGGTCAATCATCACATCGATGCTCAGTTCAGTTCCATATGGTCAACCATGATTATCATGCAAAATCACTGACTGCTGCTGCAATTGGAGCGATGAGACTTTTGCCTTTCTTTGCGGCGCTGGACTCCTGAGGGCCGTTCTTGGCTTCACTGATTTGTTCTTTTGCTTCGACAAATCCTAGATGCAAGATCGTCTGAGCAACATCCAGTGAATTTGGACATGATAGATAATGATAATGATGAATTTTGCACATCATAAGATTGTGTTTTGACTCTAGTGAGTTCTCATAGGTATTTAGACATGTGCATCCTTACAACCAGTCTTTTTAGCAACCAACTGCGAGCTCTTCCGGTCTATCATCAATCCTCAGATGATTTGCCCAGCCTTGCTCAATCAAGATCCTAACTTGCATTTAAGCTTAACGAAGTCAAGCCATATTTAGGTCCTGGGAACCTGCTCTATCCAGAGAAGCTCCGTCAACGGTTCAGGCGTCGTTGGAACCCAGACCTCCCTGCACTTTTTGGAAGAGGCCCCTTGCAAAGTTTAGATCTGGAGTTTGGTGAAGGAGGTGCAGTAGAAGCGCAGCGGGTTGATAGTTCACCATCGCTTTGGTACTGGTCAGTTCATGGTATGGGTGACACTGGGGGTGAACAACCAACTCTCTTTGGGGGTGTTTGGTGTTAGCTATAGCAAAGGTGGTACCCACCCATCTCAAGTTCTGATCATTTTCAAGTTCCAAAACCAGCAATAACTTTGAACCACCATTGATGGACGAGCATAATATGGCTTCCTGTCTGGCATCACCGGCTCCAAGGCTTTCAGCAGTTGCGGCTGGACGAATTGAGAGGAGCCGCGGTTGGCAGTTGGTTGGACCCTTTTGGTGAGTGGCAACGGAAATTGCTTCGATTTGATCCTCCAAGTCTTGGATTATCATCAATTAGCTGACCCCACAAGCTCTTTGGATCAATACCATTGTCATAATCAAAATTGATGGTAGAATTCACACTGACCTAGCTTGGGTTAACCCTCGAACCAGGGGGCTCGGACTCGGCAGGAACCTGGAAAACAACTTCAACGAGCCCATGGTTGTGGGACAGCCCGGGCGCATTGCATCAGTTTTCCGCGGCTCGTGAACGAATCATGGCTGGCGGGCTGAACAGCAAACATGGCCAACTGCTGTAGCTGACTTGAGTAGGTCTGGCGTCCGGTCACTGTTTTGTCACCACCGGGATTGCTCAAATTTGTATCCTTTGGGGGCTAACAATAATTAGTAGGGAACGACCATCAAGAGGTATATCGAGTGAGGTTCTCAAACTGAGAGACGGACAGACTTTTTACTGACCATCAAAGGTCGGAAATGCATCAAAGTCGATGATGAGATCAGTTCCCGCAGATGTCGTTTAAGGCACAGGCTGTGTCACGTCTTTTGCCAAGCAATGCTCGGCTTCTGATCTCCAGGCATGGCGGGCTATGGGGGAAGTGTAGGGGATAGGTGCGCTGTGCCCCAAGGCTGAGCCTAGGCATTTCGCAGAATACATTTCCACAGCTATCAGCTTCGAAATGATCGGGTCATGGATTGTACAGTAATTATACTCATTGACACCGGCCCATAGCCCATACTCTTGAAAGCCATTCTTTGATGTTCATTGGCCAAGATTTTTTAGATGCGCAGTTTAAACGGCTGCCCTGAATACAGGCCATTGCTACACAACAAGAAATCAAGCTGAATAGCAAACATGCATCCAAACTGTCAAACTATTGTGCAAGACGTAGCTGCAACACATCAGCCCATACTACCTCTCCATGTGTATGTATGTGTGTATAGAGTCATCCTGGAGCAGGTAGAAACCATCAATGATCACTTGTGGATGGTCCAGTTTTCGCCTCTATCTACTTCAGGATGGTTGAGAAATGGATGAATTACAGGTGGATCCCCCAAATAATCAATTCAAATCAGGAAAAACATTTTTCGTTGCTGGTAAGTTTTCTTCTAGTTTTTCCAGTTTAGTTCGGCTTTGGGTACGTACAACTTGTGTCATGGCTTCACCCACTGGGCGTCACTGGGTGGTCCCCAAGCATCGTGATGACCCCGGGGAAGCCATGGCTTGGGCGTTGCCGCGGCGCCAGTTCGATGCCCATTCGCGACCTGGATTTCTTCTCGAAACCTTTCGGTGACATGTGGCAAGTGTCAGTCTCAGATCTGCAGATGTGGCAAGTCGCTATCCTTGGTTGACTGGCTGGTGGTGGGGAAGGAGCGTTTTGGAGCCAAGGGTAGCCCTTTAAGGGGGGAGCCAAGGAGACACCAGGGGTGTTCTAACCATATGGTCCGTAAGTATAATTGTTCCAGCTGTAGGGCCAGTACGAAAGACTTTTAAGGTTTTGTTCCTCCGCCGGCGAATTGGCAACCTGAGCTGTTACCGAGCTATTGCTTGTTAGACTGGGCCCATCAGCGCTGGTTCAGGTGGCAATGATGAAATCCTGGATTTCCGAGTGATGCCATCATCACCCATCTGCGATCATCAGCTTGCAGGATGTGGATCAGATGGATTTTTCCATGGCTTTCAGGTTGTTGTGGCTCCAAATTGATGATGGTTGACTGGTTGACAGGTTAGTATTCATGGTTTTACTAGTGGTGGATGATGCTTAAGCTGGATAATAGGCCGGCTAACATTGTCAGCTTGCTGTTAGTACATGCTAACAGCATCAATTCCGTTATACAAGGGAGGTTGTTAATGATGGTTGTATCAACTGAATTCCTGAAAAACAATGGTTGTGTCAGGAAACTTCTTGATCAAACTTGTTGGTGGATGAACCATCATCAATTGCGCCAAGCAGTTTGTTGATTATGATGATTTAAGTATATCATCAGCTTACACCAATCATCAAGCACTGTATCCGTAAGTTTTACATCATCAATACCGGTTCATAAGCATCACATGGATCCCGAAGAAACTGTTTGTTTTCCGGCGTTTGTCCGAGGCTCCAATACAGCCACCCATGGCCAATCGTGGTGCGTCAGGCAGGGGCGGTTAGTAGCAAGGCCTGGAGGAATCAAGCTGGTTCGCGATTCGCCATTTGACTGATTCATAGTTGGAAACAGTTTCCTAGCATCATTTGTTTTCAATCACTCATGATCAAACATTATCACATGTTCTTGTAAAATTGAATTGGCAGTCGGATATTTGGCCATTTGAGCCATCTAGAGAGCAAATTCTCGGTTTTCTGGGTGCGCATCCTAGGGGTTCTAGTACTTGTGTAGCGCTGCAATGTGCTGGTGCCCCACCCATCTCAAAGTGTTCAGCTACAGGCACCGCCATTCACGGACGCCGTCAGCCAAACTTGCTTGGTGGTCTTTAAGCATCTGAATTTTCCCCAATGACTCTTTGTGATGGTTGGTTGAGCATATTTTTGGAAGGGTTGGTTCAACGACCAACCAGAAACAACGAGTAGAGACAATTAGTTAGCCATTATCAACCACCATTAGACATTAAATCGTCATTAGCCACTATGAATAGCTACCATCAACTCGCCGTTTGTAGTGTGGTTTCCCGCAAAAAATGGTGATTGAGCATCTGGCGGAGGCATCGATGGGGTGATCAGCACAGCAGCCGGCATTTGCACAGCTTGCGAGGTGCGACGTCCCTGGATGTGGAGGGTTCTTCAAACAACCGTAGTACATGTTGGGCCCCTAACCACCTATAAGTCGGGTTATGATTAGGGTAAGTTCAAGTTATGGTAAATAATGGTAAATATAAGTACACTTAAATGGCTTTTCAAACCAAGCTACAACCAGGGGGTCCCACCTTGTAGCCATTGTAGTTGGTATGAGCAGTTTCCATTCTAGTTTGCATCTATGGATAGTGACTATAGCTGGTAGTCACTGGGGATGGAAAATAGGTGGTAGCCATTGTAATTGGTACTGGTAGCCACTGGAGCAATATCAATGGTCACAATACTTGGTATTCATGGACAATTCAAGTACAGTGACTGATTGCTGATATGTTTGGCTTTATTTGTCGATGAGTCCATGAAACTACAGCAGGCCCAACCAGCCTTACATAGCATAAAGTTCGTCCAGTCGGTATGATCTTTGAAATTGCTTTGTTGTTTCGTTGCTTGTTGATCTTGAACCATTCTTAGCAACTGGTTGGTTGTTTGGTTGCTTGATTGGTTGCTTGATTGGTTGCTTAATTGGTTGCTGATTACAAAGAGCTGCAAGGGTTTGAGGGTTTGACCAAAACGGTGTACCCCCAAGTTACTGTAGTGGTGTCTTTATAGCTCTAACCATCATAATCATTATTGGCTCATTATTAGTTAGCATAGTGGTAGTTTCCTTATCATGGTAGTTATTATTAGCCCATCATAGCCATTATTAGCCCATTATCAACCACTAATAATACCTGTTAGCATAGTGGTCGTTTCCTTATCCATCGTGGCGTTCTGAACTTGGATGGTTACCACCATTGGACTGGACACCCCCGGTAAGTAACTAACTCTGTAGCCCTGGTGTGCCATCGTTGATCATTCGATTCCAATCATTAATCCCCATAAAGGATGATCATCAATCCCCATTAATCATTAACTTTATGGGGATAATCATTAATAATCATTAATCTGGAATTGTTTCTTATTATCCCCATAAACTTAATGCTTAGTTGGTATATCCCCTTTTATTGTTGGCTATTACTCCCAATTATCAACCATTAACCAGCTAGTTAACCATTATTGTTGGTCATTATGCCCATAGCCAAACAACTAACAACCCCCGTCATGGAACTCCACCTCTTCAGCGTGGAGCAGTCGCGTCAGGTACCTTGTACCCTTTTGATCGGAGATGCTACTTGGATGGCAAGCGAACCGCAACCTGATTGATGGTGACCATCACTGGCTGATGAATAGAGAAAGGGCAATGATTGACCATTGATGATTGATGATGGGTCAATTGAATGTCAATGATTTGTCAATTAATGGGTTGACTACTGCTTATTGATGGTGAATGATGGACTTTGGGAGGGATGAAGTTGTGGCTTCAACCAGATCTCAGCTGAAATCGTATCTAAAAGCGGTTCGTTGATCTACAAGAACAACCATCACTTTGCGTGGCTTGTCTACTCTGGCGGTGATCTTCTTACCTTGGCCATGCATCAGCCATGAAATGTGCCACCTGATAAGACGACTTTTTTTCATTGTCAAATCGCCACCTGGATTGATCACATTGCAGATCCGGCGTTTCCTTTCCTGGTAGACCATCAGTGACCATCAGAGCCAAGTATTGACCGTGATTATCGCCATTCTCCACCACTATCATCGGATGATTCAGCATTGTGAAGCCTTCAGCAGCGATTGATCCCGCAGCAGTTTAACCGACGTCAGGTTGCCAGCATCCAAGACATCAACGCCTTGCAACTCCTTGGAGGACCCCAGGCAAGCTGCAGTCCAGTGTCACAGGGGGTTTTGGACTTTGCTGTTGATTGCTTGGTTGGAAATGTACAGGGGCGGCCTAGACGTATCCTACAGAGAATCAAAAGGCTCTCCATAATCACAGGGGATGGCTTAATTCATGCGAAGTATTGGGATCAGTTCGTGTGAATTATCTCAATGCAACCTCACTTGAGCTCTCAATGATGACCCCAAAGGATCTAATCGGGATCAATTCCAAGCGTTTCCTTCCCCATCGGTGTGATTTTTTCACCTAGGCGCCTCCACTCACTGTGGTACTCATCAACAACGGTGGAGGCACACGCAGCTGCAGGGTATTATGGGGTTTGGTTGGACCAGCAGAGTTGTGGGGTGACCATGCCAAGGAGGATGGTCAGATATTGGTCCGGTATTGTCCAAGTAAAAAATATTAGTTGGCTCTTGACTGATAGTAATCATCAGCAAATTGGCTCAGTTTCAACTGGATGGTTGTCGGGGATTAGGTCAGTAGTTGTTGGAGGATCTTGGAGATTGGAATTGGGGATGCACAGATGATGGTTTTCATGGGGCATGTCCGTCGTTTTTGGAGTAAGGAGTACTGATGGTTGATACTTTCATAGCCATGGCGGCCCCTGACTGATGGTCCCCTGGCGAAGCATCAGTCCCGTTGTGTGCTTCACTTCAACCCAGGGAACTCCGGGAGCGTCCACGAGTTTCGTCGCGTTGCAGTGACAATTGATCAACGGCTGACCACCATCGTTGGCCATCATACAAAGAGACCAGGTTGTCCATGGTGCAGTTCACGAACATCTATCAGATATTCTCAACTGGTTGATGGTTTGATTGACATGCATGCTTTATTTTCCCATTCCTAAACGGTTGGTTGGCAGCCAGTATGGGCATTCATCAACCCCTATCAACCCCTAGTATCAATGCTTTGCAGATCGCCAGGCGGCATCTTCTCCTTCCTTCCCATCAGCAAGCATAAGGACGCCCTGAACTTAGAAGGCATGGATGAATCTGCCCGAGTTTCTTGTCATTTATGTACTGTGTGTAGATGTGTACAAAATATGCGCACATGTAATCACATGCATTATAATATTTGATAAACAAATATTATATTTGATAGAAGATATAGCTAAATGAAGATACAAGTAGATAGATATATAAGTATTAATAATGATCAGATAAATAAATGTATGATTGATAGTCAAGATCCAACAAGAATGGTGGACTGGCCCATCGGCCAAGAGTCATCCCAGCGTATCTCAGCTGGTGAATTGCAGGGTAGCGGCGAATCGTCAGCGGCTCCCGGCCATTTCCACGTGTAGCCGAGGTCATGTCCCCCTTCTTCAACGAGCCGCATGAAGCCGACTTTCAGTCCATGTGCCTTGGCTCCCAATGCCCCAGACGTTCCCCTGGATTCAAACATGTACTGTATAGAGCTCAAATGTGAATCATGGTGAATCATGGTTAAGTAGCTGTTTAATTGGCGGGTTGACTAGTTTACTAATTCGCTGGTAAATTGGTTAGTGAGCTGGTTGATAATACTTAATGATTCTTAAGTTTTGTTGGAACCTTGTTTACTCTGTGCCATTTAAAGCAACCGTCAGTAGCCCTCACGAACCATTGTTTCTAACCTTGATCCATCAATGACTTGCAATCATTAAGCATTGATCATCAAGCATGATCATGTTGATTAGCCTTAACCATGGCTCAATGATCAACCAACGATCATTATTTGGGTATGTGCCAAAGTAGTGATACCCAAAAACGCAATAATTTCAGTGTAAAATGATCATTTTTTGGAAGTTGTTGGTTGCCCTATCTTGGCACATACCCATTTAGCACTAACCATGGCTTGATGCAGAGGGGTCATCGGTCATCACTTGGGATGGCTCGTTGGACCTCAGATGCAACGCCTTCAACGTGCCGCATGTCTTGTGCAACAGCCTACCGGACTTTGAGGCACAGTACACGGGTACGGCAAATCTGGGGCGTTGGTGGTTTTAATCAGTTTTTATTTTCCCTAGTAAGTATCAACAAAGGGTTGGTTGACTCATCTTTTTTTCATAGGGGTTGAAACCACCGACCAGTTCTGCTTGTGAATGCTTGTGGTGTCTCATGGGGTCAGTCATCACTTGTGATATGGCTGTGGGTCAAAACCCTGTACCCCTGCTTCCCCCACCATTAACCATTGTTTCCCTGTTATTGTTGGTGGAAATCCCCCATAAGTTGGTTGATTAATATTGACCCATGGCCATATATGTTTCCTTTGTTCATCATTTGCTTAACCATCAAACTTCACACCAACCTGCGCTGCAATAACCGTTTGGCTGAGCCGCTGCGCCGCCAGGCAGCTTATGTTTCTTTCCAAAGTCAGGGCGCAGGTTCGCTGGAAGCGACGGAGAGATCAGGTGGTTTGGAACAAAAACTGATGATTGATAGGTGGATTCATAGAAGTGACCAGGTGGTTCAGAGGGAACCTGATGATTCATCATGGTCACTGGCCACTGATGGAAACCTGATGATCGTTTTTACCATGGGTTCACCATGATTTGTTGTTAAACTGATCAGTAGCCATAGGCAAACTGATGCTTGAACTTGTGAATCATACTTCAAGGATGATTGACCATGGTTAATGAGGATTGATTGGCAAGGTTTTGTCAAAACCTACTGGTTAATGATCATTACTGCCAGTATCACCTCGGCCATTGATCATAATTGTCAAGTCCATTGAGTAATTGTCAAGGCCATTGATTGGTTAATGATGATTGTCAGTAAAGCGAAGCTACAGTGGCAATGATCTACTGAATGGTGTTAATGGACCACCAGATCCGCAGGAAGAGAGAGATCCATTGGCGACCCCAAGCTTTGATGGGAAAAGCTATTTACTGGATATTCTTAGCTACGACAGCCCTTTATATAGCTGATACTGGATATTCAATCAGCTATTTACTGAAGATCTTCTTCGCTATGACAGCCTTTTATCAGCACTACCCAATTTTTTGGAGCTTCACGAAGTACTCTTAGCCACATCATTACCGGTCGTTAGCCATCATTGACCATCATAAACGTCATAAGACTATCACGAATCATCACTGATCACTGTTATTAGTGATTAAACAAGACTATCACTATCCCTAATCATCACTGATCACTAAACAAGACTATCACTGATCACTAAACAAGACTATCACTGATCACTGCTTAGCCACTGTTATTCACAATCATTACCCATCACCATCCACAAACAGCTGGATCTACCTGTGTCTCCCGGGCTCAGCCTGAGGCTGCGTCATCGAAGTGCAACCTGCCCTGAACTTCGAGGCACTGCGATGGTGACAACCAGCGGGCAAGGCCCCAATCACTTGGAGACAGCCCCCTGGTGAACCCTCAGATGTTGGATCGGCCCATGGTGTCCAGCAAACTCACCTGGTTGCGTCGAAAATCCACCATTTATAGCGGGCTTGACCTACAAAAATGGTGATTTTCATTTTACAGGTTAGGAACTGCCAGAGGGGAAGCTTTTGATTCAAAGTTGGTATAACCATTGTCATTGGATACCCTGATATAGCTGACATAGGTGAACCCTTGCCAGCACTGCTGCGCGAATCCATGCTTCCGAAAACCCACATGCCTCACTATGCAAGCTAGGACCTGGATTTATGTTCATTTATATGAGGGGATGGTGATCCAATGATTTGAAAGGGATCATGATGATAATCAGAATGGCAACCTTGGCTGTTTGGAATAGCAATCTTGGACAGCTGCTATTAACAACATTGGCTTAGTGCCTATTAACATAGCCATTACTGGCTATGTGCTATTTATAGATAGCTATTAATAGGAGCTATGTAATAGCAATATCTATGCAATTGCAATTAGCTTGTCCATGTTGCCTATGGCTGTCGATGGCTCATGTATCAAAAAGAGTACACAGCCCTGGGCACTGCAAGTTCAGTAGCCAGGAGAATGTGACCTTGCACAAGCAGGTTGGACAGGCTCGCCGCAGTTGATGTTCTTGGACGCCTTTCGACCAGCGCATTGCTTTGACATTTAACAGTTTCGCTGTAATTTTGAAGGCAATGTCATTGTTTTGGATCAATTGTTCATCAAATAATCATGAAATCTGTTGTGGTTGGTTGTCAATGATTATAGATAAATGATCATAAAAGATCATTTGGAGCAAACTCTGAGCTATTCCGCTTGGGATTTGAACTTCAGCGACTTAAAATGTTCATGAAGCTGTTGCCACTGCACCCAGACTTGCTTCCTGGGCCCAGCTCAGCCACCGAAGTGGTACGTAGTGGTACCAGATTGCTTGGGCATTCAAAGGAAGTTTGCTATGTGGTACATGTGACACTTGGGTATTCAAAGGAAGTTTGCTATGTCGTATCTTCGACAAGGCAATGCAACCATGAACCACCTCTTGTACAAGCATTGTTGATGATGTTTAATGATGGTTTAGCACCAACAACGGTAAACTTATGATCAACTCATGATTAAGAATGGATGTTTAGTGTCTAAATGATGGCTGCTTGATGGTTGCTGGTCAGCCAAGCAGGCTTCAGAATCTCCAAGCATGACTCTATGCGGAGGTAGTGCAAGGCAGCCAGCTAACGGAAGGAAGCATGAACCTACAGCCAGTGGTTAAGGATTACACGAAGCATCATGAACAAAACCAGGAACAAGCTGCACAAGCCATTGAACATCATGATGAACCAGTGGTCACAAGCAGTGTTGAGTGTTTATGAACCACAGTGAACCATCATGAGCTGCAAATAACAGAAATGTCAATCGTTGCCATTGACGGCCATCAGCCGCAATTAAGAATCACCAGCCACAATCCTTTTGTACGACAATCATCGGCCAGTATCAATGAAGGCTCATCACTATGATCAGTGATTACCACGCATCCGCGAAACCAACCTCTACAATGCTCAAATCTCAACATGGACAACCACCCACTTATAACCGCCATTAAGTGTACAGCGTCATCGACCACCAGGAACCACCGTGCATCGTCATCGATTGCGTCATCACCACGCGACCAGGACGTTGCAAGAGCTGTGCGACAAGAGCTGATTTCACAGGCGGTGCTGCGAGCAGAATGCGACAGGCCATTTTTATGGCGGTTGATGAATGGTGGTTTCTCAAAATAGGGGACTCCAAAAAATGGTTGGTTTATTACTATAAATGACTATTAATGGCTGATTTAGGGATACCCCTATTTTGAGAAACACCCGAATGATTATTAGGGTTCAACCAACCATCAATGGTTTACTAGTGGTTATTAATGCTTATTAATGGTTGATTAAGGTTCATTGAATGGAGAGATGGTACATACATACCATTTGGACCAACATTGCAGCTATATAGTCAGTCAATTATGGTCAATCAACGATCTTGGGTCATAGAACAACGACATCTATAAACAAATTATCAAGTATTCTAACCTAGTGGGTCAATCCCACTATTTGATCATCGAATCGATGTTCTCTAAGCACTTGGATGTGATATGTCCGCTGCTTGTAGCTGGTAAGATTCACCATGGTTATAGGGGCACCCCAAAATCATCCAATGTTTTGCATTTATAGTAATGAATGAACCATTTTTTGGGGTTCTCCATTTTGAGAAACCACCAAACTGGTGTTTTTGTTGGTGATCATCCCCTATCATTGATCACTAAAATCCCTATAAAAAACCCTATAAAACCAGATGAAACTACCAGAGTGCCATAGGGGTAACCATATTAAAACCAGATGAAACTACCATAAAATCGCTATAAAATCCCTATAAAAACCATTAAAAAACCATAGCAAACCATAGGGGTTGGTTCAGCTACCGGTGCAACGAAGCCGCGCCCGTAATCCCATGATGTCCACCCCGGAAACCGGGTCCGGACCGAAGGTCAAGATCTCCTGGGTTCGTGGTGGAAAGGCGGGGGCGGATCCGATCGGCTTGACGGGACATGTGCGGTCAGATCTGTCAGCGATCATGGGTTTTATAGGGTTTTCTGGAGATTTTGGTGGTTAATATAGGGGTTTTATAGGGTTTTCTGGGGATTATAGTGGTTGATTTAAACCCCAAAAATGGGGGTACCCCAAAAATGGTTGGTTTATCACTATAACAGACTAGTAATGGATGATTTGGGGGCCCTATTTTGAGAAACCACCATAGTGGTGAATACTCAGGAGTTATCAATGTTGATCCACTAGTGGTTAATGGTTTGACTAGTGTTTAAGTCTTCGAACTGGAGTTAACCATTTGTCTTGATTAATTAGTATTCTTTTCCTCGCTAAGTGTATTGACTGCATTTGATTTCCAGTTTTCAAGCTTGAAACTCATGGCGTGAGGAATGGGCTATCTACCAAAGCCGCAACAACTGCATGTGTGAGATCCCATGGCTAAACCACGCATGTTTGGATAGAAATACTGAGCTAATTATACCCGTGGCAAATATGTGGCAATTATTTCATTGCTGGTTGTTGAAACATTTTTTTTTCCTCTATATTTGGGATGCTTGGTTGGTTGACTAATACTTTTGGGATGACTTACAGTACAACCACCAACCTAATTATTTTGCATCTCCCACGAGTGCCTGTGCTTCTCCGGCTGTGTCCAAATGAGTGCTGACTCCGCAATTTTTCTTCGCATCACCTCTGGCGATGTTGCGCAAGACAGATGGGATATCAATGATTGATTACAATTGATCATATTCATGCTTCATTATCATGATATATATGGTTATGATTCTCTCTTAATGGTCATTGTCCACTCTGAATGGCTAGTATCACCCAATGATGATTACACTTTTTTTATCAATCCTAATAGTGGCTAGGAGTGATAGACATGAATTGGTTCTCATGCCCCAAAGAGGAGGCAGTCCGCACCATGGCAGGCGGATCAAACGCTTGTTCTTCTGCATGGCTGGATGGGTGAGAAGGCTGGGCGGCTCGTTGTGATCGCAAGCTGGAGGATTTCAACGCTTGAACACGACTCAACTCGTTGAGGATTTGATTGCTGTTGGTGGTTGATGGGCATCTCTCATGATGAAACATTGTTAATGTGTATCACCCTACAACCAAAGCATCAGGAAGATGCATCAGTCTAGTTTCAACAATTATGAGCATGTATCAACTATTACAAAATCCATGCATTTCAACCCTGAAGAAGCAGGGCGCAGACCCCTTGCTGATGTTGGTCCGCAGCCAGTGCGTTTCGCATCTGTGAGGAAGACTGGAAGCCGGTGAGCGAAATCCTGATGGAGGAGCAGCGCGATGGATGTGGTCCCAGCAGTCGATGACTGTTGTACAAGGTGGAGCCCCCTAGTTACAAGGTGTTTAGTGGTTTCTCAAAATTGGGAATCCCAAAAATTGGAGAGCGGTTGGAAATGGGGGCTCTGAAAAATTGATGGGTTATTTCCATAATGTGGATGATTTGGGGGAGCCCTCTTTTGCAAAACACTCATTCACCTATGGCTGTATGTAAGAATAACTGGTACTTGCCCTAGTGCAACTGATACGATCATTGGCTATTCATGAACTTGTTCACGAGATATTGCAAGCTATTACCAATAATCCCAAAAATGGATGGACGAACCTCGAAAACTACCAAGCCAGAAAAACGCATTGGCGACGCATGTTCCCAATGATCCCATGGCAAAGATGCCACTGGCGCGGCCGGCCGGCCAGTGGCGTGTCAGGAGGGTCTGAGCATTTTGGCCTTGGATCTACCTGGCCATGGCAACACTCAGGCGGGGTCCTAGGTGGGCGGTAGGTGAAGCTGGTGGATCCAGTTGTTAGTAGCTGATGTCAAGCCAGGATTGATAAGGGTTAGCCTCGTGAATAACGGGGGTTTTATAGTGGTTATAGACATAGGATGAAGCTCAGGCTTATAGTGGTTCATAAGGATTTATCGTGGTTAATGGGGTTAATCATTGCAATAAGGGGATAATAGCCAACAATGAATGTTGGTAAATTCCATAGGTTCATTAGTTGGCGGGGACCATTGAATGGGAAAACCGTTGGCTTTTGGGGGGATGCCCCCTGTTAATCCAGGGTTGGCAGTAGTGAATAGACTACTAGCTGTTGGTTCGATTGACATATTGAATTTCCCCTATATTTGGGATTGTTTGGTTGCTTCACATGCAGATTTTTCATAAGGGTTTGAGACTGCCACCACCAACCAGATTATAAATCAATGGTAAATCGACTCAGCAACCACTAAGCCGCTGTTGAAGCTGGCTTAATCCATGGTTGATAACCGAGTCACATTAATCAACTGACTATTGACGAAGACTACTGGTGCAAAAACACCAACTTGTGACTTATCATTGCTGATAAGCAAATTATCACTTGGATGTTAGTTGCCATCCAACACTGATGAGTACTGGTCACTGGTAGATGCTTCTATGAATGGTCGGTTATCAACTCATTTTGGCGAATAACGGTTCATGATTGGTATGTAGTCACTGATTAATAACGACAACAATGATCTAACGACAACAATGATCTCCCATTGCTGGGACTTTCTTTATAAATATTGCAAGAACTCGTATGAATCCAGCAGACTTGACTAGATATAGTTGTTGATCATGGATGATACGATATACTTGTCTGGTATCAAGCAGTTTGTCATATTCTTTGTTCAAGATTCCTGCAGATTGAGGACAGGTCGGCCGAGAAACCAGAGTTGCCTGCAGGTTGCTGATGGATCCTGGGAGGCGCGGATGGCTCCGATGTGCTGTGAGGTGTGCTGTGTCTTGAAGTTGCTGATAAGGTTGAGACGTACGGGTATGCCCCAAAATCAAAGTGCCAAATGAACCCCAGAGTGACTATATTTAGTAGGGTTTCTTGTGTGTAGCGGCTAGACCTAGCGGAGGAGGGAAGGTCGTAATGAGAAATCCACCATGTTGGGAACTCGATCATCTTGAGCCACAACCATAATATTGTGACCAAGGGTGGTAAGATCTTGAAACATTCATGTGCCTTGCCACGCCGAGGCCAGTTGAGGAGAAAGATGTTTGCAAGCCAACATCAAGAATATGATAAGAACCGAATCACCAAGGATTGACCACGATTGTCGCTAACTCAAGATGGGCGACCCCCTAAAAAGGTTGGTTTGTTAATACTACAAATGGTTAATATTGGATCAGTTTCGGGTATCCCTGTTTTATCGCTTGCTGTCAACACTTGGTATCCTGGCATAGCTTTAAGATGTGATAACCAGCTAGTTGAAGGTCCAAGTCTTTTTTCATTCGGATGATGCTATTCCCTCAGCCCCCTGCCCCAGCTAGCAGCTGTTGATGGGTAGAGAGTTAGATCCTGAGTCAGTGACCTGATGTGGATACAACTGGATGTGTCAATTCTTGTACTCGGAAGCCATTGTGGCTCTACCATGACCACAGATACACCCACATAAGTCTCAAGCAACCTATGCAACCATTCAATCAACCATCAACAAACATTTTCGCCAGTAGGCACCATGATCAACCATGATGAACCACCATTATGAAGCATGAATCACTACGAACAATCACTGTCAAGCACTACTTCAACACTAATTAGGCAGCGTTAAACCACTGTTAATCATCAAGAAAACACATCATAAACTACAATAAATCACCATGATTATCCATCATTCAACCACTATGAATCACTATGAAAAATCAGTGTCAAGCACTGCTTCATCATTAATTAGCCATCATTAAACCACCATGAATCACTATGGTCATTAAACCACCATCATTCACCATCCATTTGACCACCTTTACACCGCACCCCTGTGTGCAACTTGATCCATTTCTAGCTCAGGCTTCCGCACTCTACAGCATGCCGATCCTCATCGAGGCGGCTGGCCTGAGCCATGAGGGACACCAAGAATCATGGCTGTTTACAGCTACTATATGAAGATTTCTCAAAATAAGGGACCCCAAAAATGGTTGGTTTATTGCTATAAATGACTATTAATGGATGATTTAGAGGTACCCCTATTTTGAGAAACCACCATATGGATCTGTGTGGTGGTTTCTGAAGCCATGGGGGTACCCCCAAGTGATGGTTGGTTTACTGCTATAAATGGTTGATGAAGTGGATGATTGGCCGAAACACCCAAATGAGCTGGTGAACCTTGAGATGTTTTCATTAAGAATGGTCATGGAAGAACATGGCCGCACATACGCCATATTTGGATCCAGGAAATAGTGCATTATCAAATATAAAGCATTGATGGTTTGATATCGACCAACAAGCATCAGCCATTCATGCACCAACACCAACGGCCAAGAATTACTATAACAACCAGAAGTGGTGCGGTGTTGAAACTGGCCCATTGGAAATCATGCTAAGAAGGTGATACAGAGGATGTTTTTCTCTTCCCGGATCTATCTTGGATCGTCCTCATGCAGAGCAGGACCTTAGGCATCAGCATGAACTTGGCACAATCTCATCCCTGTGGTCACTGTGACCTGCTATGACACTGCTCTGTCACCTGCTAGCTGCGTAGTGTTGCTGATTTGTAGCTCAGCAGGTTCCCCGTTTGCCGTTTAAGTTTGTCCGTATTGCTTCTTCTTCGTCATGTTCAGCTTCGCTCTCAGAGCAAGTCAGGAAAGTGCCTAAGGAAAACCTTTGCAGTTGGTGTTCTGCTGTCGCCGCTGCTCCAGACTGTGGGCTTAACAACACCCAAACCGCAGCATTTCTCAAAGGTTTCCGGGCGCAGCGGCGCAGAGAACTGCAGATGGCGCGCCACTTGGTGGCAGATTCGGAGGTTTCATGCGCTTCCCATAGTGATCCATGAACCATTTGTTGGTAGACCGCCACTTTTTTAGGGATAAACTGATGGGGTTGTATCAAATGGATCTCTTACTACTCTTCTTGGTTTGACATTTGTTGAACTGGCTAATGAGAAGTGGTTGAACTAAGTAACCAAGTAGTTGAATCTCAAAGCCGGAAACGGGAAAGGAAGTCGGACACAGACATTCACGTTTGTCATTGGGAGGTCTTTGCGAAACTACCGCATTGGTCAGATGCGCTTGACGCTTCTACCTGTCCAGCCCTTTATAAGATGGGTCCATTTTTTTAGCCGGGTTACACATTTTACATGTTGCATGAATGCCAACGCGTGGCAATATACATACACACTATGTATGTAGATATGTGATATACGTACCCATCAATATAGATTCAATATGATTCAATCCTATATTTGGAATCTGTTTGTAGCCAGATTCCTGTAGATGATATCGGTATCTACTGCTTCGGACGAGCCCCCTTGTAGAAACCCGCTGCTGGGCTCAGTTGGATATGAATTCAGAGATGCGCAGAGGCCTAGATTGTGCACACACGCAAATTTCCATACGCAATTTATACATACCCTCTGGCAAATTCACCTGGAACTGGCAAACTCACGTTCTCGCTGGTTTACCTAACAAAAAATGGAATTTTTTCTGCTTCCAGCTCAGTTTCCCAGAGTGTTTACAATCATATTTGCACTACTTAAATGTACACGTTGTAAATACGCACAACTGCAAATCCATCAGTTGCTGAAGACGGACAGCTATGGCTCAAGCATCGAGGAATTTGGGAACGGATGAGGAGTCTTAGAGTTCGATCCATTCCTGGCATCACAAGACTGTGCAGGTACCTGTCTCGATTTGGTTTGCCTGAGGGTTTGGGAATGTCTTCCAATCTCCTCGGCAAGCAAAATGGAGGCAGGTGCCTGCAGAAACATCCTCCAGGCACGGCCAAGAGCGGCTGAACTGCCATAGAAATCAAGGATTCCCACGGCAATGGGGCCTGCGACATTGCACGCAAGGAAGTTCATTAGGAAGTGGTGGAATGCTTTGCTCAAGTTCGACCTGAAGAAACATTCCTGAAGATCCAAGAGTTGGTCCAACTCTCCAATTCTTGGATCTTTGAGAATGTTTCTTCCATCGCAAGAGGTCGAGTCCTTGAGCTTGGATAAACCTTTGGAAAAAGCAGACAGCAGACTCGGAAGGCAACGCCTCGCGGTTGGAGGAACTTCAGAAGGTCAGTGAAAGAGAAGAAGCTCTGAAGAATTTGGACTTCGTCAGAACTCGAAAAGGTGACGTTACATCTTGAAGTTTGATATTAGTTCCCATGTCGCAGCTTTTTGGGTTCGGTCCTTGTGTGCTCCTCGAACTTGGCTATACAAAATCAGCTGTATTTTTTCTAGGGAAATCATGCCGATTCTTCCAAAGCATCGAATCCACGGCGCAGTATGACCTAAAAGATCTGCAATCTTTGGTCAACTTCCTTGAAAGATGCCGATATTTGATTGGTGAGGCTCTCACCAGAGGCTCTCACCAACTTTATGTCCGCATCTTACAAGGGCGGGTAGGCTGGTAGGATTCGATGATGTGGATTCGACCCCTGCCAAGACAGCAGGAAGGAGGTAAGAGAGCCTTAGTGAGCCACCAGGAAGTTCCTGGTCGGAACTCGCAGTTGCCTCACTAAGCCTCTCTCAACGGCACCCGGAATACGACGATTTGCTCCATTTCCCATGCCTTGGAAATCGTGCAGCATCCGGACCCGTGTAGGCACCATCAGTTTGTCTCAAGCAACAATGCATGGTGAGGTGTGGGTTTTGTATGACTATGTCTCTCTGTTTCAACTTGAACATTTTTCTAAAGCTGAGATTCGCAGCTTTGGGACAGCGATGCAGAACATGCATGTTTTCCGTGCGCACCACTGTACAGTCTGGCCCTTGACTCTGTTTGGGCAAGCTGTGAAGGATCAGAGAGAGTTAATTCCTGTGACAAAAAAGTTGCGGTTCGGCTTTAGATCGTTCAAAGGCTTTGGAACGACACTTTTGGTTGCTGCATCATATATAATATCGCAACACGAAGTGTGGTTCCAAAGCCTTTGAACCATCTATGCTGATCCGCATCCGAATCGAACTGTGGCAGAGGTGGAGTTGAGTGGCACGGCTTCTGGTGTGGCCACACGTTTCACCTACTGGCTGTTGGGAAGGAGCCAGGCCAGCAGCCAGGGGTATCCCCATGGCTACAGGGGGAGCGGTTTGGAGCTACCAGGAGTGGCCTCACCAAATGGTAGCACAGCAGCGATTAGGATTGCCTTGATGCCTTTGAGCACATGTTGTCACTTCCTTTGCCACAGAGATTTTTTAACTCCCCGAAAAAGGCTACAGGGCGTTGTAACGCTGCAAAAGATCCGATAAGCATTGGAGAGTTGAATGCCCACATGAAGAACCTTAAATCATTCCCCAAATGATCAGTTCAAGTGGGATTAGGGGAACCCCTGAAATCCCTCAAAAATCCTCCCAAACGTCCAATGATCATCCCAAAAATGCCACATGAAGAATCCCTGGGATTTTTTTCTTTTTAGCAGTTCCAAATTTAAAGCCTCCCATATCAAGCACTGCCATGATAGTGCCCCGTATTGCCCAAGATGGTCACTTTTCAGATCCAACTCCAGGGGCCACAAAGATATGGGCCAGGTGGTTCTCGAGTCGTCCGTTTGGGGTACCCCACTTTTCATCCTTTCTTAACCTGTAGTAAAAAGCAACCATTATACTTGGAATATTTCTAGTTGTGGCTTCTTATCCACTTGTTAACCATTCTTAACCAAGAATAAACCAACCATGACCAACTGGGCTTCCTCATATTTCAAGCAAGCACCATCTCCAAAACCAGATCTGGCAGCCTTCCGACATCCTGAGGCCTTGCGGAGGTGCCGCCGTAGTCAAACATTCACCGTGGATGTTGGTCAACCATGGGCTGTGATGGGTTCATGGACGGCGAATGGCGGGATGCTGACCATGGTTAGCCCAGATGCTGTAGCTCTACAGAGCTTGAGTTTCTGGCTGGGTTCACCCCATGTCTATGTCAATAGTGGGTCTTGGTTCGATTGTTAGCGCTTATGGTATCCAATAGCTAAGTACAGCATTGGTAACCTATGGGTATCCTCAATTATCCTCATATTTACACTGCTGTTGGTGAACAAACTCCCATGGGCTACAATGGTTAAGGGTCAAGCAATACCCAGCCAATTTCTGAGGATAATCGAACATAATCAACTAACTATTACTTGACTGCGTGGAATCGACTATGCGTAAACATAGTTGAAAATAAGTCAACCAATGATCTCTTCTGATGGTTCCTGAATTCAAAGATGGTGAATGATTCATCCACTCTTGGTTCATGAACTACACTTATAACCAAGCCATCACCAGACATGCGGAACATCCAACTGCAGTTTTTCTCCACCAAACTGCTTGCTGTTCTTCTGGACGCCAGGCTGGTCGAAGCAGAGGCTGGACCCGCCCGGAAGACGTACCTAAGGAATGCCAGGTGTTAGTAATGGGTTAGCAATGGTTAATAGGCGTTGATAATTGGTTTAAATAGGGGTGGATAGGTGTTAATAAGTGTGAATCATGGCTTTTAGAAGGGATTATAATGGTGAATAGGGGATGCAAGAATGGCAGAGCAGCTGCGATTGTTGGTGGTTTGATTGACATTTTTTTCCGGAATATTTGAGATGGTTGGTCAGTCGAGGCGTGTTTTTCATAGGGGTGCAACCACCAAGCCTGTTGACAAGTGGTGAAGAAGGAGAATTTTGCCGAGGAGATGATCATCCCATGGGTTGTTCATGGAACTGCTCGACATCCAATCCAAGACTGGTTTCCACTGGATTACTGGATGATGATCGACTAGCATAGTTACCATATGTTACCATCATGGAGACTAGTTTCTTTCAGAATGCGGTGTCATCAGACCATTGAACTTGCACTTGCATGTGTTTCAACAGGCTTTGGGCTACTTCACATCGCCTAAGGGAACCCACCAATGGGACCACACCAGACGAAAAATCATCGAATTGCTATGAAGGAACCTAACCAGCTCGCTTTCAACTCCATTTTTCACAACCCCAACTGCCTTGGTTTCAGAACCAGTTGCCCAAGAAATTATGGTGCATCGCTGCAGTTACCCCGCGATTAGTTTTGTTGCTTCACAAGTCCATCTTAAATGCTGGTGATATGATCTGATAAGCATTGACCTGATAACATGTGAAACATGTTTCAACCATATAGCCTGTAGCTGTTATACACCCTTCATAAATTTGATCTGCTAGTTACCCCAGCGATACCCCCATGTCATCACGTCATTCAACACCTGTGACTCACCAGTGCAACTTCCAGCCCTCACGTGGGTCCCAACTCAACTGGGGTTAAGGGAAACCTTTGCCCCGGTGCTGCAGTGAAGGCTTGCTGCTGCTCACGTTCCTTTGCTTCACATGGTGTTTGAGCTTCGTGCAGGACCCGCCTAGCGGAGCTGTGAGGTTTTGCCTGGCGAGTTTGGGAGGTTGAACCCTTGGGGTTTGCCGCACCCATGATGACGGACAACTGTGAGCTGTGTACATGGAAATTTGGAGCAGCTGGCACTGGTGATTCTTGGTGGTATCCATATCTTTGTTGCTTATGATGTTGCTTATGAATGATCATTGGCAACCCATCTTGCAATCTTGTTGGTGACTACCGAGCTCGCTTCATTGGCATGGTTCTTCAGCTCTTGGTCAATCCAATCTAAAAGATTTACTGCCGGTTGCCACTGGGTCAGCTACCCTGCCACTATTGAACTATTGCTGTTGGTCAAATCTCACTGGCCATTTTTTTCTACTCAATGACCAACAAGTAAAACTTATTGGCCAAACTTTACTGTTGGCCAACTACTCGGAATTGCCAAATTTTACTACTATTGCTATTGTTATCAACTGCCATTCCGCGTGAGATTGGGTTTAAGAACATGTTCGCTGCTTGCCGCTGGACGGGGAGCCTTTCCCTATTCTCAAGTTCCTGGGCAGTGCCATTGTTTTTGAGCTTCTGAGTTCACCCAAACTTGAAACCCTACAAATCTGAACCAGGAGAAACCCTAAAACCAATACCCTCTAATAGACAAACCTGGACGTTTGAACCAGTTTGAAGAGGTGAAGCAGCTATGCATGGTGGAGTTTCAACTTGTAGATTTGTTTACCAGAGCGGAATCAGAATCTAAAACATGTCCCAGTGGTTTTAAGCATTGTGATTCATGAGTAACCAGTGTCAATAGCTGATTGATGATAGACAACCATTATCATAAGTATCCAACGTTGAACCGTGTTATAACCATATCATAGCCATATCATAACCATACAATAGCCACGTATAACCATATCATAACCATATCATAACCCTATCTTCCTAGATACCCATTGCTTAACCATCATTCACCGCCATGAGGCAGTGGGTCAAAATCGTGCACCCCTGGTTCCCCATCAATAACCGTTGTTTTCCCTAGACTGTAGTTTTGTTGGTTATACACCTTCATTATTGGTTGGTTAATATCGACCCATAGCCACATATAGCTGGTATATCCCCTACAATTGTTAGTTATCATCCCCTACTCTTAACCATTATTGTTAGTCATTAATATTGACCCAGCTCGCCATGAATCACCACACCATGCGCCGCCGGTCGTTCGCAGTCGCCCGTGGTGGCCCGCGGCGGAGCCACGCAGCTGCAAGCCACCAAGCAGCGAGCGCAGCGAGCGCCCAAATCGCGAACGGGCGGCAAGGGCAACAAGGCGCACGCTCAGGGGATGTGTTGGAGCTGAGCCGCTCGTTTGATGTCCATTTTTTGGGGTAAGTTGTGATTTTTATTTTGACACGTTGGGACTATTTATGGCTATTTGATTGGAGTGAAGTAGACAGTCGCAGGTACACACCTTGTTTGATGTCCATTTTTTGGATATTGTGAAAAAAAACATTAGTTTAATCTAGGCTAGTTTTTTTTACAATTTTTGGATATTATTTAGAACATGATCCAATATAATTATATATATATGCAGTATATATTGACCCATATATGCAACATGATGCCACCCCTGGATTAATAAACCCCTGGCTGGGTATTTTATTGGAGTGAAGTAGACATTCGCAGGTGCACACCTTGTTTTGTGTCAATTTTTTTGGGTATTGTGAAAAACGTGAGTTTGATCTAGGTTAGTTTTTTTGCAATCTTTGATCAATCTTTGGATATAATTTTGAAAATGATCCGATATTAGGTATACGTCCATCTTTGGGTAACCTCTCAGTTGGATCTAGGAGCATTTTTTGTGTCATGTGGACATTAGTAGCTACAAGCCAGGGAGGCAATACTTTAGTTGCAGACCACGTTTATTGCTCGCAAAGACACCATCATACTCATAGATACATATACGAAAGACATCATGATACATGATACACCCAAGTTGTAAGACGTTATTTTTAGCTGGAAGGAGACATATTAAGACTGTGATTCCTTTCCCAGCAGTATGAAGAATTCATGTGAATTTATATACCCATCATATACCCAGCTGCTTTGATGTGAATTTCCCAGCGGTGTGAAGTATTAATGTGAATTGCCCACCTCCTGGTACTCTGTTGCTGGTATATTTCACACTGTTGCTGCTGGCAAGTGTGCTGAGCCAGTGTGATTCGCCCAGTTTCTCAGGTGCCAGCCACGGTGATCGACCTCGAAGACTTTGATGCTTGGGAGGTTGGAAGGGTTTCCCCATGGCCCTTTAGTCGAAGCAAATGGTAGTTGTGTGGCTTTAGGATACTATGAAGCTGATGTGTAGACCCCGTTTGTGTGCTTAGGATTGAATTGACTATATAGTTTAGACGTGCCACACAAGTCAAGAGCCACGATGCCGAGGCGGGTACCTACAACTGGAAATATCTACGGTATGCTGTGGTTGTTTAGACAGTCACTATGTAGAGAATCCGCTCGTTCGAACTGGAAACAGGAATTGTTGGAGTGGGAGTAGGATGATAGTGATCTTAATCACGACCAGTTTTATGATCTTATCCATCATGCCCATGCCATTGATAACGACTTTCCCTTGGAAAATCCACCGTTTTTGCGGATGATTTATCTTTGATCAACGATATGGCAGTGGGTCATAACCCTGTACCCCTGGTTCCTCACAATTAACCATTGTTTTCCTTATCATTGTTGGTGGAATTTCCCCATGACATTGGTTGTTTAATATTGACCCAACTCGCCATACTTGGCTTGGTGGATCCGCCGCTACAAGGTTCGTTGAGAGCTCGCTCCAGGTGTTGGATTTGAACCCTGATGCTGACAAGCAGAAGATCCGCCGGCGCTTCAGAAAACTGGTGGTGGGGATCCTGAGTGAAACCGTGGATGGTGCATCAAGCAGAAGATCCACCATGAATCAATGGTGATTTAAAGTGGTGAATGATGGTGAATGATTGATGGATAAATGGGAAATCAACTGTTAAATGGAAAATTACTTGTGAATCGCGATGGGAAATTGTGAGTGGTAATTAAAAATGGTAAACGATAAGCTTTGATTGACCAGAAATGGTCATGGGAAACTACTTGTGAAGGATGATTCATCATTTTTTATTGACCATAGTGAAACACCGGTCTTTGATACTTCTCTCCCCCTAGACGTTGTTTTCTGTTGAGGCAGATTGTTTGGCCGCATCCATGAAGAACACTGTCCACAAGTGTTGTGAACACCGCTGGTCATAGCTGGTGATAGTTGGGTGCATGCACGGCAGGATTCCCACGTTGGTTGGTAGAATGACCATAACTTGGGGCGAAATGATGGTTATCTCTTCGACGGTTTGTTCCCCTATTCAAATCGTGTGTTCCCTAATTCATTTTTTGTTAGTCATGTATTGATATTAACCCATCCATTTTAGAGGTTCCGTATTTTGAGAAGCCCCCAAATGTGGGTAACGGGAGATTCATAATCCCTAATAAACCACGCCCAGTTTCACTGCAGAAACAGCTTGTGATCTCCCAGGAATCTGCACTGGCCAAATGGATCTAACAGACGCCTGGGCCGAGGCTACTCAGCACCCAGACAGGAGGCCCAATGATCCGGATGCTGAGATCAAGTTCATGCGGATAAAGAAGGCGCAGTGATGGGGCAGATCTGCTTTGGAATCCAGGGAAGGGAGCCCTTGAGGCATCTCATGTTGCACCATCCTTGCATCAATTTATTTGCCATACATGGTCGAGTCATCATCCCTTGATCATTATATCTAACTAATTGGTAGGAATTAACTATCACCGCTCACTTCTAACCTCATAATTAGTATTCGACAGGATTGCCGTACCCTTGGGTTGATACTGTATGACTGTATGAATGACTGTTGATATGAATAAGTGGTTGATATTACCAGAGAATTGGTTGATGTTACTATTACGCACCATGACTATCAACAATAGCAACATCAATGACATTGGAACAACGTCTCAATTCTCAACAAATAGAACTACCCAGATCATTGATATTGTTATTGGATCTGATTATCACTAGGTGATGTTAGTTGGATCCTCACATCATTGCTGTTATCATCTGGTTGAGATTGGGAACTTATAGCAATGATTTGAGGATCCAACTCTAAGGATTGCCATGTTCCGTCGCACTGCCAGGCTTACGAACAGCTCATGGGTTGGGCAGCCCAGCTCGAGCTTGGTGGGCACATGGCGGCAAGTTGTTGATGATGATGGAGTGGTCATGGATTTCGAACGGATATTGGTGGTGGTGATCTATGAATAATATGGTTACTGTTGAAATTACTATTCATTATGGATATTGGTGGTAATGATATTGGTGGTGATCATTATTGTTGCTGAATGATGGTTACTGTTGAATCATGGCGGTTATGAGTGAACAATGATGGTTATTGATCGTCAATGATGGCTAGTATCGCTTGATGATGCGCATTATTATGGTTGCTATTCGTTGATGGATCTTGATGGTAAATACGATGATCTGTAAAAGGATTGTTGATAGTGGTAATTGTGGCAATTGATGATGAATTGATGGTTGACAATGGTTGATGACGCTTAGTCAAAATGACATCTCACCCAAAAATCGTTGCATCGGCGGACATCCCAACAGAGAATCATTTTCTGCGTTTTTTTGGGATGTACAAGTCTCATCCATCGATGATCTCTCGACACTTAGCCATTCTTGGTGAGCAAGTTAGTCATATGATTATGGGTCAATATGAATCAGCCAACAAATGGGTAGGTGAACATCCCAACAAGAGTAGTTTGGCGAAAGGGTGATTACATCATGATCAGCAAACAAAGTTGTTGGTCGAGAATGGCAAATCACCAACTAAGATCCTATCACTCTACAAGGTGGGCCCCCAACCAGCTAATTATAAGTTGGTTTTTAACTAGGGTAACTACCAGTTATGGTAGGTATAACTATAGTTCAATGGACTTGGAAACCAAGTTGTAACTAGAGGGGCCCACCTTGTATCTTACCCTGATCACTTCGGAACCATAAACTAATCTAAGGAGCCACTTCATTCAACTACCTCAGGTGAGCTACCTGCAGTGTTCCGCAGCCAGTGCGCCTACTCAGTAGCTATCTTGTAGCAACTGTGAAGTACTGGGTGCGTAATGGCATTGGTTCTACTTGGGTGGTAGATAAGAAGCCATCTACCAAGTGGGGGTTTCTCAAAAGTTGGGAACCCCCGAAATAAGGAAGGTTTATTGCTATACAAATGTTCACTATTGGATGATTTGGGGGTACTCGTATGGCTTAACAATCCCCCATGTTAATCTTACAAGTTCTGCCCTGTTTTGCCCAGCGGCCAACCGCGACCTGCGTTTTCCCAGGCAGTGATAGCAGCCTGAAGGAGCTGAAGCAATGGGCCGAGGAGAACCGAGAATGGTCTGAGCCAACTGGTCCCAACACGGCGTCGGGGCTGGGCCGGTTACACCTGGCATGATCATGGTGATTAGTCATGGATATGTCTTCCAAACACAGTGTGATCCCATGTTGGTACTCACCTGACTAATGCTGACCTGGGTTGATGTGAGGACCAGCTTCCGCTTCATTGGGGCTCATTCTTCCAAATAGCACCCCCAGTCAATGCAAGGCGACTGCGCAATGTAAGAAACTGGCTTTCGTTGATAGGTGGTTGATGGGGGATTGTGATACTAATCGGTTGCGATTTGTTTTTCGAACCGATTTCATATACTGAATACAATCATCCATAGTCCCAATCTGGCTGTTGGTTTGGAGTGAGCGGTTGGGAGCCAGGGGTACCGACATATCCCTGTAAAGCTACCAGGATGCACCTCTGAGTCAGTCTCACACCAACACGTGTTGCAACGAGGGGCTACCAGAAGTGTTCCAACCAAATGGTAGTAATACACCATGATATTTGATCGAGCATTAACCAGGTAATGATCACCATCTAACAGTGATATGGAATGATATGGCCATTATACACCATTTCCAAAGCAGCTACTGATTATGACTCTTTGGTTATAGTTGTACCACGATATTTCTTGTGGCATATATCAGTACCAATCATAATCAGTTTCTCAGAACCAAGCATTCTTTACAGCCAACAAACTGTACCAATAAGCTATTCCAACAGTTCATGTACTTCACACTTCTATAATAATTCATATCTACATTCATATACATTGTGGAGGTCATAGCTTTTGATTTATTGGATTACAACCTTTGACCGCGGCACTATTGGTCTCTTTGTGTCCTGTTATAACTACAAACCAATGTTAGCTGATTGGTATTTTCGCAATATCATATTCTTGTTGATCATGATATCCTACTCTTAACCATTGACCAGCTAGTTAAGCATTGGTTGTTGGTTAATATAAACATGAACTTCGGTACTGATGCTAGATCCGTAATTATGAATGAACCCTCCAAGTCTACCTGCTCAATAGGTGGTGATGAATCCCATCAAGTCTAGCGGTTTATGTCGTCGACCCACGGACTTTCGCAACTAGTTGGAGATTGTTGGTCATTAACCATTAATGATTATGGTTAACAATGTGATTAACATGGTTAACAATAAAGTGGTTGATGATTAATGGTTAATAATCATTTTTCACTACAAATTATTGACGATTAATTATCCATGAACCCTATCAACAACCACGAGCCGCGATCAACCATTGATCACCCTAGTCATCAGCTACATCACTGTGAATCGCTTACTATGCCCTATGACAACCATCAACCAGCTAACCATTGGTTGCTTGGTTCTCAGCTTCTAGGGATACCCCTAAATCATCCAGTTTATTACCTTTCGTAGTGATAAACTAACAATTAACCATATGAACCATTAATCATTAACCATGAAGATATTGTACTTGCTGGTTATTCTACTTGCTGGTTGTTATGTTGATCAACCATTCACCATGAATAAATCATTCACCACCAATCACTAATCATTAGCCATCAATACCATTAATAATTAACCATTATTAACCAACATTAATACCATTATTAACCATTAATCATATCATTAACCATTGTTATTAATGATAACATTAATAAGATTAATAATTACTAATAATTAATCACCATCAATACCATCAATACCATTAATCATTGACCATCATTAACCATCATGAATAAATCATTCACCATTAATTAACAACATTAACCATCACCAATAATAGGTCAATAACATTAATAATAGTAACATCAATACCATCAATAAGATGATGGCTATGACCCAGGTCCGCCTCACTGCCCAGGTCCGCCCGGGAATTCCTGGGCGAAGAAGAGGAGCTTCCTCCGCCCGAGGTGCCGCCTGCGCTGTACGCGCGGCGGCCCAGCAACGGTGGCGCCACGGGTGGATGGGAGGGGCCACACCTGTGGGAGATCAAGCTGTGAGGTGGTTCACATCATCGGATTTTTGAACATCATCAGCTACCTTCTTGGTGAATTTTTCGGAGATTTCTCTTGTTTTTTTTTTCGTGAGCAAGTATTGAGACGGCTTACTAATCATTCGTCAACCTTGCGTTAACCCGATATAAATCCAGATTCAACCTCAACTTATTGGTCAGCTATTGAGGACTCAGTGCTATCAACCATGGATTTTGTTGCTGGTACAGCTGGAGGATGATCAGGCAATGTTCCCATTCCCCGCAAACCTTGGGGTCCTTCCACTGCATTGAGGGCGGTCTGGCGATTCTCTTGGTGGTCTTGGCGTATGGCACCTACTGGGCACTGCACAAGTGAGGGACGACCGGCTCGACCCCGTGGGACCCGGCGTTTGATGGCCTCCGCCAGTAGATCTGCCGATGAGAACTGCCACGGGGGATGGTCGTTTGTCTAGTCATGGGATTTATTGGTGTGGCCAGCATGCTCGGAATCCATTGAATTTCGAAAGTGGTTGGATGATGTTGGATGAACATATGCGAGGTTTCTTGCCATACTGCTGTACCAGCTCTCAGGTATGCTCAGCCTCTCTCGGTATGGTTGATCACCCAATTCACCCAAGTGAGTGTAAATCCAGCTGCAATTCACCCCCCCAGCTCTGACTGATGGTAGATAGCTATTTTGTGGGTTAAATGTGGGTAGTTGATTTTATGACTGCTGGACCTCCCAGGAATTCAGATCAAACTGCCCATGATTATCCATCGCAGGGAGAGAATCCGAGCAACTGGTGGTTAAATCTGATCTTTGCCCATTCTTTGCATCCCCACTTAGCAACTGGTATCTAATCATGGACATAGGAGGGGTTACAACGTACCTGATAAGGTGATTTGCCATGGTTATATCCCACGGAACGAACCTCGCAAGAAGATGGTCTAATCCCCCCACAAAGAAGCAATCACTGCTTAGGGAGAGTCGACCCATCGGACAAGTGACACCAGCAATGGGATTGTCACATCAAAAGCTCTGCAGAGCTTCGGGCGGAAAAATTGTTTCACCCATGTTCGACTGCGCGAGCAGATTAGGTTCTTGGGAACGGAACGAAACGCACATGTCATCATGTACTGTGGATTAAAGCAAACATTGACCAACAGCCCCTGAAGGATTATTGGTGTTTACTTCTGTAGTTGGTTTCATGGCTAATTCTCACAATCCGTCATTATGGGAAGACATATCCATCAGCCCATCAGCAATAAAACACCATTAGGTGGTTCTTTTTGGACATTATCCCCTGCTATCGCCACTGTTACTGTAATTACTAATATCAGGTTAGGTAATCATTGATCAACCATCGAATCAAAATATCACGGTAATTAACATCAAACCGTTACCGATGACGGTTATCTACCGATGAAGCACACATTTGCCGTTGTTGAACACTATGAACCATTACTATCCACTATTGACCACTAGTCGCCATGATTGCCAAGCACCACCATTAACCAGTGTCATTGGTCGCACTCTGAGCCCAGCACTTCAACGAACTTCTCAGCTGCGCAAGTTGAGTCAGCAGTCCAAGTTATGCGGATGCTGTGGCTGGTCTTGAGCGGGGACTTAGCCATGAAATCGCATGACTAGTAAAGTGTATGACTCAAAGGTCGAAACTAAGGGGCAACAACCAACACAGTTGGGAAAAAGTCATATGGGCTTCGGGTCACTGCGGCAATGACAGGTTTGGTCACGTCGAACCCTTGCACCTTGTCACATCCCGACACAGAATGGCTAGCTTCGTTGGATGTTCATTTGCCTGCTTGTTAGGGTTTCTCAAAATAGTGGACCCCCTCCCCCAGGTCATCCTTGATTAATTAATATTGATCATTTATAGGAATAAATCAACCATTTTTAGGTGTTCCCTATTTTGAGAAACCACCAAATAGCTAGTGTGAGTCCCCCTTTGTTGTCCAACAATGTTGGTGAATGTCGGTGACCCATGACTAGCAATGAATACCGTTGCAAAAGAGGCGGTGTCATCCTCTGGGACAATCCCAGCCATTGTTTAGCTACTGGGAATGGCCATGGCTTCCAGCCAGCTAATCTTGATTCCCAAAGCTTCTATCAGTAATCATTCACCATTCTTATCCGCTGATAGCCATCATGATCAACAAGTATCAACCCTTAATTTATTTACCATTCAGCGTCATGATTCATCACTATCAACCATTCACAATTCGTCAGTGAATCATGAATCATGAATCATCACTTATAAACCACGACACTATACTACTATCAACGGTAAATCGACCGCTAATGAGCCATGCGTTTGAGTTTCAAGTTGTAAGTGCTACCAAACCATGCAATAGGAATTTGTCGTATCGCTTGGGGTATGGCCACCGCTGCAGCACAGGTGGAACGGAGTACTTCACCATTGACCAAGGGTCATGGCCACGGCGCTTAGTCAATGAATAAATACTGATGATTGATGGCTATAATGACCACTAATAGTGACTAATAGTAAGTAACTAGGGCTAGATGGCTGATGGCCTAATACTGATGGCTGACTAATAGTAAGTACTAGGTGATAATGACCACTACCAACAATGAATTTAGACCAACGATCTTTTTTTACGGACATAGTAGAGAGCCATAATGGTTGGAATATTTTGGTGCTCGTTCATGGGCTCCAGCCTCCATGGTTGGGTACCTCATAAAGCATCTAAAGTCAGGATCGTGTGTGATAGAAACAGCATGACTTGGGAGGGCCTGTTAGGACACCCTTCATGTTGTTGCGTATGGGTGGTTGTTATCTCCTATGCCCAACCAATCATCAATATCAACCGCCACCAACCATCTTTAGCCATCATTAAGCATCATCAACCATTATTCAATATTATACCAATCATGCCTCGAATGAGCACCTTTCTTTGTCAAGCACACCCTATTGCTCGACCATTTTCAACCACTCACAGCTTTCCGCACAGTTTTCTGCGACCGCTGATGCTCTCAGAGGGTTGCTCATGATAACGAGAAGAGCTGTTTGATTCGAAAAATGGATTTGCGCGCATGCTTTCAGCAGGGGCACGTGGGACACCAGAACTAGTTGCAGACCAAATACGATTGGCTTGGAAGATCAGCCTGTGGAGCGGAGCAACATTGATATATGCTCCCCCTTCAGGACATGCTTCGTCTAGTGTTCGGTTGGAGGCAGACGAGCAGGGCGTTTCATCCAATCATGCAACAAGCATATGGGTGTTTCCCAACATCGGGGACCCCTAAATCATCCAATGTTAGTCATGTATCACACTAAATGAAGCATTTTGGGGGGTCCCCAATGGCTTAAGAACCCCCCAATCATCATCCAATCATCCCTTGTAGAAGCCCTGGAAACCTGGCGCCAGGTGTTGAAGGAGATCTTGGATGGGCTTCAGTTGCAGAAGGTCATCATGGCAGGTTCCAGATGGAGCCCCGGGTCGTGGTTGGTGGGGCAAGAGGTGAACCAACCCATGGTGAAGCCAGTTGTTGGGTTAAGAAAGCTGGGTTGGAGACGGAGAACTTAGACATTGCGAATGGTGAATTTTAATGCATTTGATCCCTATTGACGGCCATCCGAAAAAGGGGTAGATGAACATCCGAGTTCGACCAGTGGTCATCTTTGGGATGTGAACAGCCAGGGTCCCGCAGTAGAGACTGACAGCTATATAGATGAAAAGTGCATGTTCATGGATGTATGTATGACCATATGAACACACACGTACGCATATGCACATGTAGATATGAGCATACGATACATCTCTTGACAACAATTCATTGACAATGCCACTATGCTCATGATGGTTAACAATGATTCATGTTTTTGATCAAACATGCAGGAAGGCCGGCTTCCTCCAGAATCTTCATGAACCACCAATGGCAATAGCATGATCATATGGTGGTCAAGCACTAGTATGATACCAAATAGTTAATTTGTACCATGTGTAGATGGATGTACATGGTTATACGGTCATACGTACATGGTGGTCAAGGACTAGTATGATCATCACCATTTAACCACAGCACACGGCCACCATATTGCATTCTCTAAAACCATATATAAACAACCTCTGATATCATAAATATGTAAGCGATATGTAGCCGCCATTTGGAGCCTCCACATACCCACCATCCTTAATTCACACACCACTCACCACATATCAACCCTGGTGCGCTGATGTTTCTTGTCTGCAGGCTACTCTTTGGGCGGTCGAATCGCTATGGCCTTCGCCCACAGGCGGCGTACGCAGTGGTCAGTCATGGTTTTACCAGTGATGCCAAGCCTGGGTCAATAAACCCCTGGTGGATCAATCAGATGTTATCCTCCAAAAGTCATGGTTTCCTACAAGACCTATGGGCTTATTAATCCAGGGTTGACATTGACAAACATAGGGAGGAAGACGTCGATCACCTCCTGGTAAGCATAAAACGATTTCAGAACCTGCTTTACTTAGGGATTACAGACCGCCATTATTGTCTGTGAAGATTCGCCAAATTAAAACGTAGACCTGGTCTACGCTACAGCAGCCCCATGACCATTAGGCCACGACTTTGGGTACAGCAGTAGAAGACTGCCTTGCCATCGCTGCTTCTTTTGCTTGGGAAAAAACTAGGGGGGGCCCAGTTGTTGGGAAACCTCCTGGGAAACGCGGTGAGTCCTGTTGCACGGATCGAAAGTCAGAGCCGCGTGCCGAGTTACCCTGAACGCTGTGCGGCATTGATGGTTCTGCCCGGGAGCTGAGTGGGGGCTGCGGCATAAGTGAGCTGTGAGTGGCAAATTCTCACGCTTCGACTATTGACAATGAGTTAACTTGTTGACTATTACTCTATTAGTAATTGCTAAATTAAATACTTTAGTGATAATTATATGATCAATAAATCTGACCACTGACCAGTAGTAATTAATCGCTCAAAAGTGGATATGGTTATTTATGGCGGCCATGGTAGTAGCATCCCAAGGCCTGATCATTGGTACACGTGCTGGACATAGCCTGCAGTCCAAGCACACACCCTGTACCAAAGGTTTCATGGAAGGGAGAAATACATTTCAATATGGGGTTTTCTCATAATAGGGGCTGCGTAAAAGTGGTTGGTTTATTACTCATCGTAAATGGTCAATATGGGATGATTTGAGCGTACCCCCATTTTGAGAAACTACCATACTGCTCAATAGTGGTAACAAGATGCTATCATGATGATCCCATGGTGGCTTTTGGAGGGAAGAATCACCTCAACACATCCCCATAAGTTGGATTATGAGCAGCAACCTCATACACCAGGTATATTTTAGATGCTTCAAAGCAACCAATAGTTGATGAATTGTTGTCGATCAGTATCTCTTCATGACCTGCCCGGCCTAGTATCCATTCCTTGAAACTACACACCATTACTTGCCATATTTCACCATCAACCCACAAAGTAACCCACAACCCACACTATCATGAACCGTTCTCAACCAAATTAATATGATTCATGGTCAACCATCAATGAGTTAACTGGTATCCATTGTTCAGCATCGCTTGTTAAGCCATGAGTAACCCACCATTAGCCATCAATATCCACTCTCAACTACTGTATCTGAACCATAAACGAATCATGAACCACTATCATGGACCACTGTCACAAATCATTAACCAAACCATATGAGCCAAAGTGGCTCACCATCGCCCCACTACGAACGGCTATCACCAGTCCGACCGCTCCATGGTCACGTGCTCCCCTGAGGTCCGCCAACCCTGGCGTGAAGAGCACCGGTGAACGACATCAACGCTGGCGACAGGACCAGCAACACGCCAAGAACCTGCAGAGTGGCTTGGAGGCGCAGCCAGTGGACAGCAGAATCTATGACAACATAAGTTTTGGATAATAGTAGGGTTAAGGGAACCCATAAAATGGTTGGTTTATCACTTTGGATGACTAATATTGGATGATTTGGGAGTACCCCTATTTTGAGAAACACCCAGATATTGTATGTATGATCATGGGTCAACAAGAGCCATTATCCATCATTTAGTAGATAAATCTTTCTCAAACATGATTGATTAGGATCATCCATCAGCAAGCATGATCAACCATCACTATCAACAATTTCTAGTCGCCATCTCGGGTTTTGTGTGACCGCAGGCATTCCTCGACACCTGGTATGCTGCTCCATTGTGGGGAGGCCAGAAAAAACAACAAGCGTAAGCAGCACAGGTGGTACGCTTCAGGTACTCTTTTCCAGGCTGTTGACATGTCGTGTCAGGTGGTGCTTCATCCAGTCTCTTCATAGTTCTTCCAACAAATTCCAGTCGTGATTCAGTGGCAAAGTAGCAAAGATGACCAACAGTCGCATGTTCAGTTTCACTTCTCCAACCATTTCTTGGTTGTGGCATTCCT
>VSDK01015531.1:322492-366112 GCA_009767595.1 Symbiodinium kawagutii
ATTCCTGAGAACTCTTTGTTTGTTGGTGACACATTCAGACCTTACTTTGTTTGTATCTTCAGCAGCAGTCTTTCTTCGCGACGGTGCAGGTTTGAAGGAAAGGCGGCCAGACGTGTATGCGCGCATGTTTGGCTGGCATGATTGAAGGCAAACCATTTCAGCCCAAACAGATCACCCTCGGAGAACCATCAGTTCAACGCTTGCGAGTTCCTTGTAGCTCCTATACCATTTGTTTGTCAAGACAGACACTGACCATCTATTTTGAGATGTCTGTCAGACATTCTAGCCATCATGAACCGTCATTTCTCATCGTTTCTTTGGTGGTGCTTGGAAAGGACAAGGACAGTGAATCACCACCCATTTCGAGCCAGCCTTTTCAGACACCAGGCTTGAGAAAAGGAGGAGGAATCGTCCGTGCGTCTCTTAGCTATTGGTGAAACCTCGCAAGGATGTGTCAGAGGCACGTTAGAGAAGAAGTTTCTCCATGCTTTCCATAGCAGTATGCAGTGATAACGAAAAACATATCAGGACGTGGAGACTTGTTGGGTTTTCTTTAAACATCCTTAATTCTGCTCGGAACACGAGTGCACTTTACAGTGACAGCCCACATCTCCATGTAGTGGCACACGCTTTGTGTATCTGGGCACAAGATTTTGACAGTCGACTAGCCAGATCAGCATCAGCAAATCTGAGGCATTTGGCCGCACGTTCGCTCCTGGGGTACAGGCCTTAAAGTTTTGTCCGCGTGAGAATCGAATGCTAGCAGCTACAAAGCTCGTTATCAGAGAATTTTCTGGAGAAATAGGACCGAAGCATCACAGGGAAGTTCCAAAAAATTGTGATTGCATCAAATTGCATTTTTTGTTTGCACAAATGGCTGGGGAACCATGTGCATGTGTAATCAGCTCAATCTCAACTTTTTAGCACATCAATCTGATTTTTTTAGAAGATAATCTACTTCGAAGATCTTGATAGTTTATTTCCACATGAATTGCTCCCCAACAATCACCATCAACCATCAAGAAGACTATGATCAGCCAACCCTACGGGGTGCTACCCACTAAGGCTGAGTTTGGCAAAGCAGCCAGACTTCCGGCCTCGACTGGGGCAGAGCGTTCCCTTCTGGTGACCATGAGTCCATGCGGCGGAGTGGGATGATGGTTGGTGTATGGCCATGGGATGCTATGGGTCATAGCCACTCATGACCAAGCATCCAAAAGCCATGGTGTTAATAATGGTGTATGGATGTGTATGGCAGGATGGGTGATAACCATAATGGTTCATGGTTGATCATGGGGCATAAAACTACATATGGCCAGTTGAGTCAATATTGGCCATCCCAAGTTGCATGGTTCGAGTAGTGAACCCATCCCAACAGCTTGACGAGTTACTAGTTCGGGGTGCAGCATCAGCCATATCATCCCAATGATGTTTGTTGTTACAAGGTGAGCCCCTAACCAGCTATAAGTTGGTTTACAACTAGGGCAAGTACCAGTCATGATAGATATAACTATATATTATGTTAGTTAAATGGCCATGTAAACCAAGTTGTAACTAGGAAGGCCCACCTTGTACCCCCCCGGTCGCTGATCAATATCATTATTGTTGCTGATTGGCTATCGCTGCTTCTCAACCATTGTCTTCCGATATCCCTTGTGACCGTGCTTATTGGTGATTGTGAACTATTGCTAACTTCCACAGGATAACAATGATGATAATTGACTAGCTATAGTAGTTATTAAGGATTGTTAACTGTCATCTCTGCCACCTGGTACTATCAATGCTTGACGCAGCATCTCTAGAAACTCCCACGCACAAACAGCTGCCGCTGGGATCCGCTGCGGGAGGTATGTCTACGGGGAGCTGGACAGCAAATTTGCTGAGATTGGCAAAGACTTGGCCTTGTCACCCAGGGACCCGGCTGTGCCAACTTTGATCTTGCTGTGTAAACGAGTATTCTGGAATGATCCCAGGTGGAGCTAACTGCCAAGTGTGTCCACACTGGATCCAAGTGGTAAGTGTGTAAATCATATTCCAACTGGAATTCTACAAACTTACCAGTGAGATCCAGTTCAGATCATATCCCACCAGTGTAAAGCTGGCTGTCACCTTTCGAGTCGGTCAGATCCACCGGGCACGTCGCAAGTTGAAGTGTCGAACTCCGAGGCAGCCAGTGGCTCCAAGGCGGTGTGGATGTTGGTTACAGCGTTTCGGGCGAGGCCATAGCAAGGGGGTTCTCATAGGGAAAAGCCGTTTTTGAATAGGGAATACATGGCTATGGGTCAATATTAACCAACCAAGAATAGTGGATAATAACCAGTAATGATAAGGAAAACAATGGTTAATGATGGGGAACCAGGGGTACAGGGTTTTGACCCACAGCCACATGGGAATAGGTTTGATTGAATACCATAGGTTATCATAGGGGGTTACCAGTTTTTTGTTAAATCAAAGATATCACATGGGAATACCTAACATGGTTTAAGAATGTGAACATATTTTTGATTAAAAATCGGGAACACGGTAAAGGTATCACAGATACTAGCCATCGGGATGTCAGAATATCATAAAGGCATCAGAAGATATACTGTACTAGGGTATGGTTTTAGAATGAAGAATGTCATAGGTATCGGACTCGTATATGATAGGGTATGGCTTAGACTGATGAGAATGTCGTGAGAAAAGGACCACATTGTTGACATTCTGAGCCATAAAGTGCCAATAATGGAGGGATATTGAATAGAAGGGTCACTAGTTGGTGGTTTTATTGACAGGTTTTTATTTTCCCACTTGTATTTGGTATATTTGGCTGATCAACAAGCATTTTTTTCAATGGGGTGGTTCAACCAGGAGGGATGCTTCAGATCCATTTGGGATAACAAGCTCAGCGCCTCCCCAGGTAGAAGTAATAAGCTCCAACCAGAACCAAGTGGGGGGGACTTCAAGCTCCAAAAATCAGTCTTTTGGCGAAGTGGGGATGTCCATAGATGATCACTCTTGATAGGGAGACTATGGGAAATTCTTTTCATCATTTGTCTAAAATCTCAAAGGTGGTCATTCCCATAGATGATCATTGTTTGAAGGGCTCGCTTTTTTGAAGAATCCAAAAACTGTTTGCGGTACATGTTGGGAGTGCCTGAACTCATTGAATGCCGCGAAACTAGCCTTGCACCATCATCTAACATCAGCTACTGTATTCACGTCTTTAGTTCTCTCCGTGTGAACAGAACCAACTTTGACTTCACAGTAAAGCACCACATTTTCTTGAAACAACAGCTTATGAAACAGGTAATGAACTTGGAAAAACATACAGCGGCTAAGATGGTTCAATCCATGTTTTTTTCACGAAAACCTGGGATGAACTTGGGAAAATATGCATGCTCATCTAGTTCAATCCCTGTTTTTTTCAGGAAATCTATGGACATCCCTGTTTTTTGATCGGCAACTTCCCTGGCATTTCCATGGAAATCTATGGAAATTTACGGAAATCCATGGAAAACTATGGAAAACTACGGAAAACTTGGGATTCTTCGGCGCATCTTGGTGGCATTTCCAGTCCGAAGATCTCTCTTCGCCAGGTCTCTTCGCTTCCCTGCGGCCATGCGGTGGTCGAGGAATGTCCCAAGGAGGCCAGGCCATTGAGCCGCGGCGGCCCCGGCTTCACTTTGGGGCGATGTCTCGTGGGACCTCACCGTGGATCACCGCAGGAAGGTCCAAGGTATTCGATGGTTGCTGGTGAATCCCCAGAATTTTCGAAAAACTGGTTGGTTATACAGTTGTTTAAGGTTGATTGATGTTGGTTTTGCAGTTGCTATGATTAATGTTGGCTTATACGAATATTATATAATGATATGTAGTAACTTGTTGATAATTCATTGACAACTCATTGATATGGAGTGGTTATGCTTTATTGATGAATAACTCGTCTGTAGTTTGTTGGTTTCATAGTGCTGCTGATTATATATGATCATCTCTTCGATAGACCATTCATTCATTCGCAACCACTACAGGTCACAATCAGTTCATCACTCAATTCACCACAAGCAATCATCATTGATTAATTGCCATTACCTTTGGTTAATTGCTAGCCATGAATTCACCATTGACCAATCCTTAAGCAACCAGTAATCAACCACTCAACCACTTATCAACCCATGAATTCACCAAGATCATCAACTCTTAACTCACCATCGATCAACCGCCATTTCTGGCTTGGTAGGGAGCGAGGCCACGAGCCAGATGTATGTGTTGTGCCGGCCGCCTTGTAACGGGCTGTATCAATAGGGGGAGCGAGGCTAACCAGATGCTAGGCCAAGTTGGTAAGCCACCGCAATTGGCCAAGTTGATAACCGCCATGTAACGTCGCTGGTTCAGGTGTCTGATTTGCTCCTGAAGCTGGTGAAACAGTTGCCCACGCCTTCTGCTTCGAAGGCACTGGAGACCACTGTTGCTGGTTGGATTTCTTTGGACGACTGCTGGTCAATGGCTGATGATGAGTTCATTGCTTTTTGATGGTCGATTGACGGTAGTGGTTGATTGATTGTAGTGGTTGATTGATGGTGTATTCATGGTTTGATGATTGTAAATGATGGTTCATTGCTTTATAGGAACCAGCAATAAGCAACAATTAGAGCTGGATTGATTGCTGTATAAACCCAATTGCTGACTTAGTCAATTCTTGGTTTCATGCTTGGTTGATCATCATCATGGAGGTCGCCAAGTGTACCTTGGCACCTGAAGCATTGGATCACACGATTCCTGGACACCTGAACCACCAACTAATCTGGGTCTGGGTATGGTGCGGGTCATCCAAGAATCCAACAGTTGTTTGTTCTCACTTATGGCCACAGATTCTAATCCAAACATCTCGGATCCAAGAATCCTAATAATCTTGGACACATCCAAGATGAATGGTACAGTAATCCTAATGGTAATCCATGAATCCTAATCCCAAAGTTTATGGATGCTTATTCACATCATCCCAACAGCTTGACTAGTTTGCTTAGGTCATTCATGTGGATACCCAGCGGCCCCCCTTGACCCACAGCCATATCTGGGTTAAAGATACCACAATTGCTTCAACCATGTATCCATCTTGGTTGACACCGCGCAACACGTATATCCTTCATTCAGATGTCTTTTCCACATCTCTAGAAATGATTGTCCATGAGTGATTCTCAACCATTGTGATTGACCATCTTTTCCAAGAATCTTCAGCTTCCCCCGGCTGTGCGCTAGGCCTTTGAGCTTCAAATTACAGCCGCCTGGGTTGAGCCCATCCAGCTATTGCTCAAGGCACAGACGATCCAGCGGAAACGGCACGGAAGTGGATGGGAATAAATGTGCTACAAGGAGGGGGCCCTGATTAGCTGACAAGTAGATAGAACTATAATTAAATGGCTTCTGAACCCACTCATAACTAGGGGGCGCCTCCTTGTAGAATGGGTTTGGGTAATGTGGATGATCACAGTTCACATTTTCATCCATGCCACAGCTGTTCCAACCCAGGTCCCCTTGTGGGTTTGGTGCTACGGGGGGGAACCCCACCGAACTGGTCAATGGCTTGGGTGCTACCCCCACCATGGTGTGGGTTGCCGGGTCACCGCAGTCAGGCACCGCTGCTGCTCTCGCGGGGCGATTTGATGCCTCAGCGCTCCGGGCTGCTGCTGGTTCTGCAGGTGCCGATGCTGTGGATGGGCAGATGCTCATTGGTAGATTCACTTCATAAACCACCTATGGTCTTCCCAGAAACAGCTGGTGATGTACAAAATATACAGACGAATATACCAGTTTACCAACTTACGAACTGCTGGATCTATCATTGTCGATACTGAACAACATGATTTTTGATGGAAGGGTTGATGATTTGACCATCCTCAATCAACACAAATTCGTTGCAAAGATATGAACCAAATGAAGCTGTTTCAACTTCGTAGGATGGCTGTCATCAATCATGACTTCTTAACCATCATTTTTTTGGAGTTTCTCAAAATAGAGGAACCCACATATTAGGTGATGATTGTGGGTTATAGGTGGATTGTTACTCTAGAAAGAATTAGCATTGAACGATTTTGGGGCACCCCTATTTCGTGAAGCCACCATTTGGCCATTCTGAACCATGGTTTTTAAACGATCGCTAACCACTGTTCGGCCTTGATTGAGTACTATAGCTTAGTATGAACCATGATGTTCCATCTAGTATTGCCATAAACTGGTGATTGTCCACTCTGAACTGACCATGACTATCTTGTTTATAGATCGTCATTTAACATGTTTCATGAGCACCATCATTTCCCTCCAAAAAGTTAAAACATCATTTCCCTCAAAAAATAATAAGATCCTCCAAAATATCCACTGTTCACCACGATGTTATTTTTACGAAGCTTGACATGTCCACCATCCACCGGTGATTTCCGTGTGCCCAGGCGCAAGTCGATGGTGCCAAAATGGCAGGATTGGGCGAGGCAGCGGCAAACCTGGCGAGTGGGATGGCTCGCCAAAGTCCAAAGGTAATTGTTGTGATGGTTGATCACACTAGTGGAAGTTAACCATCACTATAAACACACCACTATGGTGATGATGGCGATCGGTTTTATCATGCAATATGGTTGAATCCTGTTTTCATCATCTTTGGATCATGTTTTGTGATGGTCAGATTGTTTGCAGTTCATGGTGGTGAGTGATGGTCAAACAATGCTTGATAGTGGCTGATCGCGGTGAATGTATGTTGGTACGAGTTGACACTGATGTTGGTCTACCGGTCTCGCCGCGGTGCACCCAATGTCAAAGACTAGTGGTGTCCTGGGAGCTACGACGTGGGATTGCCTCGTTGGCAGATGGTTGGAGGTGCTGTCAGGGCTGCAGGACGAATGAACACATTTGTCTATCCATCCATTCATCCATTCATCCATCCATCCATCCATCCATTCAATCTATGAATCAATAAATCTAGAAATCTGCATATCTACCTCCACATCTAAACTTATGGAATCTTATGGATCTATTTGCACAACTTTCTATGAGGAGTCCTTGTCGAGTCACCGCAGGTGACGCCCTTGCCGTTGTTCCACAAGGAGACGCTGGAGGAGGCTGGACAGCGACGCTGGCACCACAGGTGGGATGATGTCATGGGCTTTAACTGATGATCATCATCAGCATCGATGGTTAGTTCATGGCATTAATTAACCTAACATGATGGTTAATTATTAGTGATCATCATCGATTGTTTTCTTCATGATTGACCAACCATAGAGACTAGGAATAAGGTTTATGATGATGACAATGATGATCATTAGTGGTTAGTTCATGAATGACTATAGAGCGTAACAATAAGGTACAACGGTTGATGACGGTGAGGAGGATTTCCTTTTCGTAAAACCTTGGCCACCCCGGGGTCCCCTTTCAATTGATAGGTTCTCAATCTTATACCAGGGCTTTCGCTGGCCTAATCTCGAGCATTCGTATTTAATCATTAAGCCTGGCCAACCATTCATTATTGACCGCTACTAGCAAACAGTTGCCAGCCATGATAACCAACTTAGCCATCACCATCAACCAACCACTGTCAGCATCTAGCAACCAACCACAACAACCATGATTAACCAAGTTAACCATCAACCAACCACTATCAACCCAACTTGGCCATCATAAACCATCAACTAACCCCTATCAATCATCATCCAAACCCTTCATCTGCACCACCCAACTGGGAACAGGATCCATCCGCTGCGAGGCAGAAAACCAGTTGAACTCCATCTTGACTTCGTGGAATGCTCGACCACCCAAGGCCATGGCGCTCCACCGTGGGATTTTCCGGTGGATCGGTTCATGTTGGCGGGCCAAGGCTGGTGAAGGCGGCTGATCGTGGTTGATACCAATTACTTCGGCTGGCGACGATTGATACTAGGCCTTCTATTGGTGAATTGATGAGTGAAGAATGGTGGAGAATGGTGATTATTGAGTAATTGATGGATTTATGGATTTGATGGGCAATGAACTTGTAAGGATAGGATCAGGCAACAGGTAGACTTGCTGCACCTCGAAGATCGGTGAATTGGATGCCCTATGTTTGCAACAGGACGGGTACAGCTCAGCTGTTACCCTCAAAAAATCTACGATCTCAGAGAGGAAAGTCACGATGATGATCGTGATGACAACTGATGACGAACCTTGATTTGATCATAACTAAAGTGACCTCATGATGTTCATTCACTCATAATTGGATGATTAATCATCAGCAGAATCATCGGAGCAGCCAATCATTATCAGTTGTTTACCATCATCATCATCATCATCATCATCATCATCATCATCATCACCACCATCATCATCATCACCACCATCATCATCATCACCATCACCATCGTCACCATCATCATCAGCACAGTGAGTAACTATCGACTAATCATAAATCAATCATTTGACCAATCATGATCACAGAATCATCGCAGAATCATCGTACGCCAGGTGCCTTTCGCGCTTGGTCGCTTGGATGGTGCCCTGACACAATGGTTGGACCAGCAGTGCACAGGCGGTACTTGCTGCTTTGGCGTCCGGGTGAGGGGTCCAACCCTGACATGAACACATCACAATGGCCTTGACTATAAGGGCTATGATAATAACTTACAATAGCATGCTTAATTCATACTCACCCTGAGTAAATAATGGCCATGCTTCTAGGCGATAGTGATGGATAACGGCTATCATTGGCAACTATAGTGAATAATGATACAGTAAATAGCTGTCAAACAGCCTTAGTGATAGACAATCGATGGTTAATTGATGGTTGACTGTCAGATAATGGCTTTGGTGCTGGATGATTGATAGTTAATTGATGACTCAGAATGGTTGAATCATGATTGCCAAAGGTGAATATCCGCTGCATCCATGAATCAACGATCACATCATTGTTGATCATTTTTGACCATGAATGAACCATGAATCAACCAATCACTAGCCATCAATTTATATCAATTCAACATCCATGGCTACCGTTGCATTCAGACATTTGGACAGATCCTTTGGCATCACCTGGATTCGCTCTGGTTGGCGCGTAGCACCTGGGGTCGCGGCAGGCAACCTCTTGCCGTCTGTGAGAGCAGGACTTGAAATGGTCGCGAGCATAGCCCCGGTGGATACGCTGATGGTTGGCGTGGTACCATGCAGGTGGTGAGTCAACAAGTAGCAACTCGTAAGGCTGAGTGCTGAATGGGGAATCAAGACGAATGACTGGCACAGTGAACATAGCTCAGGTTGTCCCATGTTGTCCTACGCCTCAGCTGCTTTGCTCAAAATGACGAACGCTGAAGAGGCAAAACAGGAGCTTCTACCCGTCACGGTCCTCAGTGGATTTCTCGGTGCTGGGAAAACCACTCTGCTGCATCATGTGCTGCAGAACCAGGATGGTCTTCGGGTGGCTGTCATCGTGAACGACATGGCGGAGGTGAACATCGATGCTATGCTGGTGAAGGATTCGAAGCTGTTAGCTGGCGAGGATAAGATGGTTGAGATGCAGAACGGCTGCATTTGTTGTACTTTGCGGCAAGATCTCATTGAAAATGTCACTGGACTTGCTGGTTTTTGAGCATTTTGTATTTTTCCCACTTGTATTTGGGATGGTTGGTTGGTTGACAGACGCATATAGCCTCTAATATCCTCTAATGATAACATAGCCACCATGAACCCTTATTAACCACTCATAAACCACTGGTTTTTTGATTGTAGACCCTTGTAAGCCACTAATTAACCACTGATCAAAAGCCACCATTTATGACAGGGTGGCTATGAACCAACTGGTTAAACCACTAACAAACCACTGGTAATACACTGATCAACCACCATTTAACCACCAACCAGTGGAACCAGACCGCCAAGCACCACAGCCACCCACCCAGGTGAGCAAATTAGCCGCCGAGAAGCGCTTCGATTACCTGCTGATAGAGAGCACAGGCATCTCGGAGCCCATGCCGGTGGCCACCACCTTCGTGGTGGAGCCTGGGTTGCAGAGGAGAGGTTTGATGGTGGTTCACGGGGGTGAGTAGTGGTTAATAGATGTTAATATAGGGGCTTAATTATAGGGGTTAATTGGGGTTTATAGGGGTTAACAAAGCGTTTATAATGGTGAAGTCACGGGTTTGTAGTGGTAAAGGTTTAGGCATTATCCCAGGAAGTGCTGGATTTTTAGGGTGCTGGGAGTATGTCCGGGGTGGGAGTAGGTGGATTTATCATGATATCCAAGGGATCTATGAGCTATGATTCGGTGGACATGTCCAAAGGATCTAGGAGCTTAGGTGGATATATCCAGGGGATCTATGAGCATTGTGAGCTACGATTCTTGCTGGATATCCTTGCTTATCTACTATTTTTGCTGGATGTCCTTGCTTATTCACTAGAGTTCCATCTTAGCCAGGGATCAACCACCACCAAGGAACATGATGGCAAGCCACTGTTGGGCAGTGTCGCGCGCCTGGATACCCTGGTGACCATGGTGGATGCGGTGAATTTCTTCAAGGACTACAACCGTGGCCATGAAAAGCTACGAGATCGGCCCGCGCTGGGAGCAGAGGATACAGATGACAGGACCATCTCCGTCCTTTTGACAGATCAAATCGAGTGTGCCAACGTCATTGTGCTCAACAAGATGCTGGTTGGTGCTTTGAGAGCAACATTTTTTATTTTCCATTTAATCGGAGATAGTGACGAACAATAATAGTTAAACAACTACTGATCGGTGCTTTGACAATGACATTTTTTTTGTTTTCCCCAATGACTTTGGGATACTTGATTGACAAATCGCATCTAAAAATTGGATGGCGAACCAATCCGTAGCAACTAGGATGGATTTGGTGAAGGACTCTGATGCCGCAACTCTTCGAGAATTTTTGAAGAAGTTGAACCCCAAGGCAAAGATCATTCCCTCCACCTTTGGCAAAGTAGACCTGAAACTCTTGCTGAACACCAAGAGCTTCGACATGGCGGAAGCTTATGAGATGCCAGGGTGGTATCAAGAGTTGAGTGGCAACCATGTGCCTGAGACCATGGAGTACGGCATTTCCAGCCTGGTCTTCCGAGCACAGAAACCCTTCCATCCCACGCGACTCAAGAAGTTCTTGCGGAGAGGTCTCGATCCGATTCTTCGTTCCAAAGGTATCATTTGGGTCGCTGGTGTGCATGGTCACTGCTTGATGTGGCACCATGCGGGAGAGAATTTGAACATCGAAGATGGCTCCGATTGGATGATCAACGGAATGGATTTGGAAGGGCTGCCCGCATGCGCTGCATCGGATTGGCCAAAGGCATTGGAGAGTTACTAGCTGGTGCTTTCTTTCACGTTTTTTGTTATTATTTCCCTCATTGTTTCAGGGATAGTTGGTTGATGATCTAAAAGCTATTCACAGTGGTCAGTTCAACCACCAGGTTACAAAACCTCCAAATATGGCGACCGACGGCAAGAGTTGGTACTGATCGGCCAGAATCTGGATAAGGAGGCCTTGCGAAAGAGTTTGGAAGAGGCCTTAGTCACAGAGGAGGAGTTCGAGTTAGGACCTAAGGAGTGGGCTGAGTGGCCCAATTGCTTTAGACCGAAGAAGGTTCCCATGAAATCCATGAACAAAACTCGAAGGAAGCAGCTGGCGAAGTCAGTGCAGAAGAAGCTCAAGACCAAACAGGAACCAACTCAGGATCATGGCCACGGTCAGTGCAAACACTGAGCGGCTGTGGCTAGCAACCAATGCTGGACTGCCAAGTCGGCTTTCGCCGAGAGGGGTGACTTTTGTCAAGTTCAGTTGCCTTTGATTTGTACATATGATTCACCGACAGCTCCAAATGCTTGTGTAGCATGCTGCGCAGCTAGCGATTGTTAGCGGAAGTACGTAGCCTCGAACACCATGACTTAGTCAACCAGTTCCTCCCGCAGAGAATGACTGGAAAACGCGAACGTTGCGCAGATGGGACGGTACTTGTAAATGAAGGGCACTGTATCTCAATATGTAGCCTTGGCACGGGAATATGGGGAGGGCGCTGTATCTCAAAACGTTAAAGCCCACTGATGCAAATTGGTAGTTGATCTTCTTTTGAAACCAGGAACATTCTTTTGTGATATCAAGGCTGAGACTATTCTTCAAAAGGTGTTTGATCAATCTCTGAAAGACCTGCTGTAGTTGACTATCACACATCAATTGCGATATTAGTAGTGACTACTATACACACAGTAATCATTTTACAGTTTTTGACTGTAAGATAATCGTGAACAATATGAACAATGCTTTAACATAGTGAATCATAGTGTCTAATCTGTCTAATTGATATATTATTTATATTACGTGGCATGATTATTAGTATTATTCAACAGTTGAGTACTTCAACCGCCTTTTATCAACATTTTGCTGGTCCAGCATCAAGCAGTTGTTGAGATTAGCAATTCTCTACTGTTATTTGCATTACTAATCACAAATCATTGATATTAGCTAATCACTAGTAACCATCATCATGGATTTGCAATCATTGACAAAGTATTGACATTAACCATGATAGTGATTCACCACTAACCACTCAGATACACTGTACAATTCACCATCCACTTAGTCACTATTAGTCATTGGCCATTTACCATTCATTATGCATGGTGACACTCGCTGCATTGTTGATGACTATAAGTGTTTGGTTAATCGCCTTCCTATCAGCCAACATGGATTATTTCAGTCTCACTTATTGATAGATTGCGATCAAATATTGTTTATTCACTCTTGGCCTATCAAATGGTAGGTTCACTACAATAACGCTAATTCGTTTATACTCGCTATCAAGTATATATATATATATTTATTTATATACATATCAGACCAACAACAGTCACCAGCATCAATCACTGGATCATCCAGATAGTAATGATGCACACCATAACCTGTCTTTCACAAATCTCCAGCATGAACCATGGTTGTGAAATCGTTATGTTTAATAACTACCACATTTTTTGGTTAATAACCTATGTTTTTTGATTGCTAAGTTCTGGCTTGTTGGCAGAAAACTACCAAATGACCATCGTCCATCCAGGTTTTTTGGGTCAATCTCCAGGATGAACCATGGTCATGATTCATTATTCATGTTTATTAACTAAAATCTCTGGTACTTAATAAGAAACACCATGGTGAATGAGCATGCTAGTTATTACTATGATTTACATACCCCTATAGGATAACCTGATAGTTATTGGTTAATTGCCTCGTTATTAGCCAACATGGTAGTTACAATCCTCTTAGTTAATCTGCTAGTTACATATCTTGCTTGTTACTTCAGAACCATGATACATGACATCTAATTAGCATGGTATCATTGAATCAATAAGACCTGGTAGTTAAACATGGTTATATCATTTTAAACAGTTGGCAATTACTAGTCAGCCACTGGTGAAACATGATGTATCACGTAATTATTACCATTCATTATTCATCAATTTTCATGCATGACTAGTAGAACTATCATTAATTATCAATTACTCTTATAAATCATGACTATCATAATTAACCAATTATACTAGTAATTGCCAATTAACCTACTATGAATTACTATCTTTAATTATAGTTAGTTATCATTCATTACTATCATAATTAACCTGGTAGTTAACTAATACAAGCCCATGGTGAATCACCACAGTGAAATCTCCAAGACGAACCCCATGGTCCCCCGGGACGTCGGCGCGCCCAGGCCTTGCTCCACTTGCTGCGGCGAAGTGCGCCTGAAGCGCGGAGGTGCCCCAGCGGCAAAATGCGCCCGCGACGGTGTGGCGGGGTGACGATCACCTTGGCGAAGGGAAGACCTGGGGGTTTCTGATGGTTTTTTAATATGGGGGTTTCTCAGAATAGGGGTACCCCCCAATCATCCGTTAATAGTTGTCTATAGTCAAGAAACCAGCCATTTTGGGGGTTCCCTATTTTGAGAAACACCCACATTATAGTGTGGACTTTATGTTATAGTGATTGTATATGGATTTTATAATGGAATTCTATATTATAGTTATGATGAATTATAGAGCTGAGTATCACTATAATGGATTTTATATTGTAGCGATTGTAGTGGAGTAGTGGTCGTAGACGTTTTTTAAACATTAGCCAACAATCATAGTCATTCAACAATAGTGGTTGAAGATGTGGTTTTAATTGGTTTTACGGGTTTTACTGGTTTCTTCTATGGTTTTCTTGTATGGTGTTGTATATTCGTTTATCAGCTTTATAGGGTTTTATATGATTTTCATTGGTTTTATGCATGGTGTTAGTCATCTTTTGAGTTTATTTTACGCAGCAATACTGTTTAACAATAGTGGTTATGGCTTTACGTGGTTACTCAGGGTTTTCTGGGGATTTGAGTGGTCAATGATAGGAGATGATATTCAACAATAAGACCATTTGGTGGTTTCTCAAGTTATAGGAGATCCCCAGTTATCATCCACTTTAATCAAGCATTTATAGCAATTTAAGCAGCAAACTCCAACCATTTAACTTGGGAGTTCCCTGTTTTGAGGAACAGGAACACCCCGATGATGAAACAAGATGAAGCAGGTCACTTATCACTTGCCTGTCATGAAGCAAGCCAATCCTCAACCAAGAGTTTTTCCGCAAGGAAAAACTTGAATCAAAACTGTGAACTATTTCAGCACTTCAGACCAACAATTTCGCAATCCACGGCCATGACCATTTCCATGGCCAGGCCTTCACGTTCCGATGTGAGCCGGGAACCACAGATGCCACTGGGGCGCAGCTGGGAACCACCCAACGACCAGCCACTGGGGTTGGATCGATCAGCATGAGGAATCTGTTTAGCCCTCAAAATGGTTGGTTTCTCGATGAAAGATGGCCATCAAAATTCGAAAATATAGCAATTCCAGGGATCTTCACCATTGAACATCACTATTTCACAAGTTTCCCGTAGGATTTTCTCTATACAATTACTAAAAATGACCATTTCAAGGATTTTCGCCCTTGAAACTGCAGCTTCCAAGATGATGCCCCTCAACCCTACTGGCCAATGGGCCCTGCTCACCCAGGTATCAACAGCCTGGTGGCGCGGGATGAAGATTTGGCCGCGGACACCGCTCTGGTGGCCAAGTTGAAAGTCGGCAAAGAGCCGCTGGAGGACGGGGGACGTCCGACTTATGACGTGGGACGTGGGGACATGACGTGGGACGTGGAGCAGGTCCAGCTGTTTTTTTGATAAATATGACTTTTGGAAATGGTTGGGGAATGGTTGGTGAATGGTGACTCACTGGTGAATCCATAGTGGTTGATGATGATGATGATGATGATGATGATGATGATGATGATGATGATGATGATGATGATGATGATTGCAGAATCATTTGATGGTTAGAGGATGCTGAATGATCGGTGGATCAAGAGTGAATGATTAACGTGGTCAAAACACATATGTTTTGATCAATATTAGTGATTTATAATATGTTTATAGCAATAAACTTGATAAACACATAAATACATTACTATAAATGTGGTTTATTACTATAAATATAAACTAACCAACCATTTTTGGGGTTCCATACTTTGAGAACTCCCCATTTGAATCTTGGATGCCCCAAGGCCAAGGGCCCTCGATCTCACAGCATCTGGGCTGACGGTCCCCGTGGGGTACACAACTTGGCGCATCTGCCACACAACCAGTAATTAATCGCACAGCTCGCAGTGGAGAACCCCAGGCTTTTCCAGATGATTTACCTATACTTTGCATGGCCAGTTTCCAGCAGACGATCAATAAAAGATCACTCAATCATCCATTGACCATGAACATCCATTAGCCAGCACTGAACCCTATGTTGGTTCCCTAGGTCTCTATGGAAGTAACCATAACTGCACCTGGTGCACCACCCCCGCAGTCATCACTCAAGCACCCCCAAAGTGTTCGCAGGACGCGCAAAGAACGAACCAGCTGGCCAAGCTCCTTCTGGACAAGCGGCCTGAGGCACTGGCAGGAGCACCAGGATTGATCGCTTTCCCACCATTGATGAGTCAAGTAAGTCAAGCATCTTCAATCAGCCATTAGTACCATTTGATGCCAGTCATCTAATGGATGATTGGTGGTATGAATTGTAAATACCACTTAAGATCACCCTTTGTGAATATTCACCCTTAATACCACCAATCATCAACCAAATGACCATATTGTTACGCAAGTTAAGCATGGTTCATCATTGTTTACCATCATGATCGCGTCAAAGACGCCCATGCGACTGTTGTTAATCAGTATTAATCAGTAAACCAGATTTAACAATCATTTTCACACGTTCAGCCCTCAATGCAGTCAGCTGGTGTACCATTTGACTCTGACCATTGACCAGCATTTAACCACCATTGACTAGCATCTAACCACCACCAATCATCATTTCACCACCATGAGCCACCATCAACCACCATTATGACCATTGTTTAGCCATCATTCACCACCACCAACCCATCATTCGCCGGGTGACCAGGCGAGATTGCGCTTGGATGCCAATCGCTCGTGGACCCTGCAGCAGGCGCACCTCAGGAATTCCATTGGTTTGCCCTTAAACAATGTCTAATTCATGGATGGTTGATGGTTGATAAACTCATGATAATAGTGAATCATTAGTCAAACAATAGGTCAATTATGATGAAATGTTGGTTCAGAATGGGTTGATTATGGTGAATCATGTTCAACTATATAGAGTAATTAACTGTTTGATTCATGGATGGCTGATGAATTATGGCTTGATTTTGGTGAACTAATTGTTGATTTATGGCGAGTTACTGGTTGATCTATGCGTGATGAACAGTTAAGGGTGATTAATGGTGGTTAATTGTTGATTAATGCTTACTTAAGGGTTGATTGGTGGTGATTTGGTATTTGAGTGCTGGCTGATTACATTCTGATGAACCAACCTTGAAGGTTTTTTGGTTTCCAGGTCAGGGACTGCGGGGGGCACTGGTGTTCAGAGCCTGCCGAAGCCCTCAGGCAGCGACTTTCATCAACCACTTGGACGAGCAAGCGCTTCGAATCACCGAGTACTTGGAGGACGCAGAGCCATCACTGGAAAGGGGTCGTCAACAGGCAGATCCAGCTGTCAATCAACCACCCCTGGTTTTGCTATCGCTGGTAATCTACCATGAAATATTGGGGGTGTTTATTTTTATGGATCTCCCGTAGTGGTCTTCAACCAATCAATTTTTATGAAAATTTGTTCATTACTATTCATGGTTTTCGAATGGTGACACCAGAATATTCACCAGTTAATTGATGGTAAAATCATTAACTGTTGAAATCCATAAGTATTACATTTCATCAGGAATCCACCTGTTAAGTGTTATTCACCAGTAAGTGATCATTTTGATATTTACTTCCAGTTGTAATTGATCACCAAGTGCCACCGAGATGACTGACACGTCAGCAGTGATGGGCTCCGGCCAGGAGCCTGTGGAGCAGAGCCCTCAGCTACTGCAGCAATGGGAGGTGCTCGCGCTCGCGAAACGGGATGATTCGAGGGCCATTGACCACCTGGTGATGATCAATGCAGACGAAGCACATGAATCATATGGCATCATTGCAATCACTCCGTCAGGTATGGCATCATGCACATAATTGCACATACACGTACATGTTATTGTAATATAACTATACATAATATGTGTATGTCAATGCATTTATAGTATTTAGATGATAATGAACTCTATTGATTTTTGTTTCTAACAGGTATCGGTCATTGATATAAACACAATTTCATTTTGGGCTGAATCCCACCAGGATGGCATTCTCGTGAACCAATCAGTTTTAAAAGCCGGCTTTTCCAATCGGCGGCGATATTTTTGCTACATTTGATGCCATCAGTATGCGCGCCCAGCTATTCTGATAATTAATCAAAGATAGTCAAGAACCAATCGTTCACATGTTAGCCATATGCTTACCATCCTGAACCAGTATGATGTTTGCAAACCAACTTGTGAACCATGATGGTGCAACATCCAAGAATACTGTAAGTTTGCAACGGATATATTTCCTTCACAGCAGACTATGCAATCTGTTTTTTTATATGTTTGTCTCTTTTTGTAGCGCATTTGTCTGTCTGATTTGAGGTGATATTCCAACATTGACCATCATTAAGCATCATCAACTACCATTCTCAAGCATTTCTGGCCATTCTCATTCTAAGAAACCAGAATCATTGCTTCAACAGCTCAACAACCACCGGATGTATCGGGCTCTTAGCCTCACCAGCCCAGCATCTCTCGACAGGTGCTGGCAGAACAGACTCAAAGACGTTTGGCGTTCGCCGTGGATGAAAGCCTGACGGAGGCCTGGGTTTGAGTCTTACTCCATGGATTCATGACTTCATCATTGATGAACCAATGGTTGACCATTACTTCACCACTGACTAGCCATTCATCCATGGGTCAAGTGTCAAATCACAAGGGATGTTTCTTGTGCTGCACATGGCAGGTGGTCCGTTGGGGTCCCAGTCTCACCATGTGCCGCGCTCAGGGCCTCATTAGCCCGAAGGATTTGGAGAACTGCAAGGCATGGAAGTGCAGCCATGCCCGCTGCTCTCAACTGGTTTCTCACCATGGTTAGTTCGAGGTTAGTTCACCTACCTCGCAGGGCTCCTTACCATATGCCAGTTATAAGCCCAACTCCGCATCCAAGTAGAAATGGCTCACTGGTAGGTTTCTTTGCTACTCCTAACATCTCCTAACTGCTATTGATAGATGTGCTGACGATGATTTGCAACTGGTATTGAACACTCTTATCAACCTTGACTAACCACAAGTAGCCATGCCTTCTTTTTTGACCGACTTTGTTGAAGGGAAGCTTCCCTTTCCAACCTAGGTTCCTGACATGTGCAAACGTCCTCGAAGGTGAAGTCAAATTACCTGCGTTGATTCAAACGTTTTCTCCATGGAACGCCTACAGATGAAACACTTTCTCAGTGATGGGTACTGTGATGATGGTTCATAGCATAGCCAAATCCATCAAAGTACAGATAAATGTACCAAAGAAGGACAGAGACTACGAGATATTTCAGATAATAGCAGATAAGACACTCATGGAACATTTTTAATTAACCCACAAGTCTCATGCATTATCCACAGCCGGAAGATGTCTGCTCCAGGCGCCCATAAAGGCGTTGGTGCTGAAGCCATCTCTGCAAGGTGCAGCTGTGGGAATCGAAGGCGGAGAAACTGTGGCCTCTTATACTTGAGGTGAAAACGCTACTGGTTTTTTTTGGGGTTGCATTTTTATTGGGGTTTTATAGAAGTTATATATCTAGGGGTTGTATAGGGGTATATAGCGATTGTAAGGGGTTTATATTTATATATATATATATATACATATATATATACATATATAGGTTTTGTAGGGGCTCCAAGCCTGGCAGCAAGCCACTACAACCAATCCGCAGGTTTCGGAAGCACAGAAGTCTATGAAAGCCCACAGTTTCCATGGAGGTTTTGGGTGGAGATGGGTCAGCAGCAGGTACAGATAAGGTTGGAAGCACCAAGATATCCTATCTCATTCACACGCATTCCATAGGAGGTTGTGATCATCTTACGTCAAGGAGAAGACCTAATAATGTCACAGCTGGCTATTGTCTATTTGGTGGTTTCTTAAGTCATAAGGGAACCGCCCAATCATCCAATTTGTGAACCATTGATAGTAGGAATAAACCAACCATTTTTGGGGGTTACCTATTTTGAGAAACCACCATTTAAGACTAGTCATAGAGCAACATCAATCATCTGTCAAGCGCCAGGGTTTGTAAATTACTGGCCCATTCAGGTTGTTCATGAATCACACATGTGTTTCAGGCGATGTTTTGTGGCCTCATGCGTTTTCCCTATTATTAGCAATTTAAATCTGTTGCAATCCCTATACAACCCCTATCGAAAGCCTATATCATATGATAAACCCTTCAAATTACCTACAAAACCACCATAAAAAGCCACCATTCCCAGCCGACTTTTACCGCTTGTTGCCCCCAGGCTTAGAGCAGACTGCAGCAATGGCAAAGTTGGCAGAAGAACTGGGCGCCCGCCCCGGATCGCTGGTGGAACCTGTGTGGCTGTGAGTTGTGTGTGTCTGGGTGGTTTCTCAACATAGAGGACACGAGAAATGGATAGAAATGGATGGTTTATGGCTCTGTATGGTTAACAAACAAAGTCTTACTGTATGTTTATGAAACATGGTGATATGTAAGATAAAAGAGTGGTTTCTCAAGATAGGGGTACCCCCGAATCCTCCAATATTCATCATTTAGAGTGATAAACCATAGATAGTTCGTTAATCCATTGAACCAGTTTCCAACTAGCACAGTTCCCAACAACATCCAACAACTAAAAGACAAGTTACATTGTTATGAGCCAACAAGTATAGTTACCAACTACCACAATTGCCAGTCACCATGGTTTCTGCATTGGTTACATAGTTACCAACAACTATGGTTTCTGAACCCCATTTGCCATAGTTAGCCCCCACTGAAGTTCATCGACTTAACCATTGCCACAACTACCACAACTACCACAACTACCACAACTACCAGAACTACCATAGTCACTGCCCCCTACCATAGTCACTGCCCCCTACCATAGTTAATCCGTTTAACCACTACCATAGTTGCCAACAAGTATAAACCCTAGTTGGTCACCCTAGTCAACATAATTTACCAGTTACCCTAGTCACTGCTCAATGGTTCCGTGCCACTTCTGTTCCCAACTCACTGTTGACTATAGTTCACTATAACCAATAGTGAAACTCACAGTTGTTCCCAAACAATAGTAATAAACAATAGTAATAAAACTCACTATCAAAAATACAGTAGCAATACACAACTATAAACCCTATAGTTCAGCGCCGTTGTGTTCCCCTGAGGCGCTGTGTGTGTCCTCAGCAGTGCCTTCGAGAGCGGCGTGGCGCTCTGTCACTTCGCCCTGCTGGCCGCAACGTTGGTGCGCCGGGGGGGAAGGGCGACCACCCGCGGTGGTACCGCGGTGGGGCCATGGGATGCGTCGGTTGGATATGGTTGGACTGGTGGTGGTAAGTCATGGTGAATGAATGCTTTTTATTGATGGTTAATGTTGGTTGATGAATGTTTATGATGGTTGATGATGGTGGTGACTAGTGGTTGAGGATGGTTGATGTTGGTTAGTGATGGTGGTGACGAGTAGTTGAGGACGATGGTTAATGAATGTCAATGATGGTTGATGATGTTTAGTTGTTGAAACCACAGAAAAAGCACGATCACAATGGCAAACCACTGCAGCCTTGTCTAGCTTGTCGTTTGCCTTGACAGACGGATGGAGTGCAGTCTGGATCTAGTGTTTCCATGTGTGTTGACGCATTTACTTACTGATTGACACAGGTACTATGAGCCACGCATATGAGAGCGTAATCATGTGGAGCAATTGCTGGTTTGCCACCCATCACGAAGGGATACACGAGTTGTGTCCTTGGCTGAGGGCTCCGTGCTTTGAAGTTGACCAGAATCGCACATGTTGAGGATGTGGCAAGGTGTAGCAGCAAATAGCGCTGAAACGGTCACTGACCATCGTGTCACTCTGATAATTCATATATAAATTTGCTATGAAGTGATAGTTTGTTCACTTTCCTTGGATACTTAAGCCGTTGTGCTCAAGAGAGGAAAAGATGTTGCCAAGATCGCGAAGGTCACATATTCGATGGCTCCTCTGTGTGCCGGTGTTGATTTCGAGCGTTTCTAGTTGCAGCTGGAGCTTCCTTCAACCATCACCAGGCCCACCGGGACAGCGCCTGGTACGGCACGCGGCTCAAAACGAGGCACTTCAGGACTTGCGCCCAGCACAGGCAATCCTGTTGACCCCGGGAGCGGATGAAGCGGTGGCAGCCTTCGAGAAGAAATTCCCAGAGGTCATGGCCAAGGCTCGACCTGACTACTTGGGCACTTCTTGCAGTGAAGAGGATCTCCGAAGACGATTTCAAAAGCTTGGGGAAACCATTGGCCGAGATGAGGCTTTAGGATTAGTGTTGCGTGAGCCATTGCTGCTGGCGATGCAAGAAGAAAACCTTCGAGCTTCCTGGCAGGCGATGTTGGAGGTGGCACGACAGGATCGAGCTGAAGCCCTGCGAGTGGTGCGAAAACGTCCTGGCTGTTTGATCGCACCTGCCGAGGGATTCCAAGGAAAAACCCTGGCGGATTTCGATGCCGTGGCAGAGATGGAAGATGCCTTTCGACCTGCCACCGACACCTTGAAGGAACTGGGCCCTGAGGGCTTGGCGCTGGGTGCTGCAGCTCTGGGCATAGCAGCCTTAGGAGCCATGGGAGCCAAGGCTGGTGACAAGAAACCGCCCCTGGGCTCCCAAACAAAACCCAGGCGAAGGCGGTGACATGGTCAGTCGCCGCGAATCTTGTACATAGAACAGATAGAACCAGCATGAACCAGCTGAATGCCAAGGGCAAAAGGGCCGAGTTGGGCAGATTTGGTATCTCAGTTTTGCTAGTACCCAAGGTGGTCTAGGAGGGTTCAAACATTCCAAAACCAAGAAACTTGCGAAGTGGGCCACGGCAAGTGTGCTTCTATCGATTCAGGTGCACACACATTCTCAAACTTGCAACATTCGGGACCTTCATGGACCAAATTCTACATGTGGGCAGCTCACCCAAATTTCAGTGAAGTAGTAAGAGCAAGCAACAACACCAACAAGCAACAATAACCAACCGTACCTAACCACGAGCAAGAACATCCAACCACAAGCAAGAATGTCCAACCACAACGAACCACAACGAACCACAACGAACCACAACCAACCACAACCAACCACAACCAACCGCAACCAACCACACCCAACCACAACAACCACGACAACAAAAACCAGCCAGAAGCCACAACAACCACCAGTCCACACAAGAATGGAAAGTGGCAACCACAGGGCGATCGTATAACAAAATTGGAGGAAACCCTAGATTGAATGTGGGTGAGTGTAGATTATGGTTTCAAACAGGTACTTGTGTGTACTTGTACCTTTTGACAGAACCTAGGCAGCTCGAAAAGCCCACAGTTGTCCTGCAGCAAATCATGATGATTTTCCTGCTATCCATGTTAAGATCTACCAGAAGTTGTTGAGTATGTTAGCCATTATTAAGCATTCATTCGCCATTATCCGCCATTGATTCGCCATCAAATAATTAGGATTCAATTAGCCATTGAGTACCCGTTAGCTGACCATTCATCAACCATCCATGAACTATCCAATAAACTATCCAAGCATCCATTAACCATTACTAGCCATCACTTCGCCATCACTTAACCATCACCTCTCCCTCACTCAGCGCTAGAAGCCATCACTTAGCCCATCGTTCCCCTCCAAAAACCCAACCCTGTCGTAGCTCAGCCGCCAGGCACCTGCATGGGCCGCAGATGTGGCGCAAGGCTTGGGCACCTTCACCAGGCTCTCGGAGGCCGCGGCGGTTCCGTTGCGCTGGGGTGGGGCCGGGGATTGCAGAGCTCCCGCAGGGATCCCGCTGGGCGGATCCACGGCAGTTGAAGGGTGGAGGCGAAGGATGTGAAGAGGTGGGGTTAGGTGGTGAAAGTTATGGTTTCTGCTGGTTGATGATGGTTATTTCTGCTGGTTGCTGATGGTTCAGGGAGTGGTTCATAGGGCTTTATGATGGTCCATGATGGATGATGTTTTTTTATCGAGCAATGGTGGTTAAAAGTGGCTTGCCAAGCGATGTTAGTTGAAAGTGGTTTAAGACTTCATGTTACTGCGGTGGTTGATGATGGTTTCTAATGATTGATAGCGGTTGATGATTGTTTGTACACTTGTGAATCGTGTTCGATCATGGATAGCAGTGTGGTTAATGGATGGTGATAGGGGATGGTTGAGCCAACAAGCTATAAAATGGGTTAGCCCACAATGAATTTGGATGGTTGAGTGGCCGACACTTGCAAGCGCCATTTCCATCACCCAGGTGTTCTCGATAATTCTTGGTAAGTGCCAATGTAATTCCGTTGCAAAACAAACGCTTAGATACAATGGGTGACGAAATCATGGCTAGTAGCGAGTAACTATCATATAAAGTGAGAGCATCATTGCTTCATCAGCTGCTAGGTAGACATCTGATTGAAATTGAGCGGTCAAGGTTCACAAATTTGCGAATGAGGGGTTTTCAATGTCAACCTTTCAGCATGGTCGTGGATCCGCAGTGGTTGCAAGCTGTGGCATAAAGAAGATGTTCAGACAATGTAGGATGTGCCATTCAATCGATGCTCCATGATGTGAAGCCCCGCTGGCCAGGATGTGTTGGAACCTCCGTTTGCGGACCTGGTCACCGTAGGCTGGAGCGGGTCCCATCACTTTCACCAGCTAAACGCTGGTGGTTTACCATGAAAGTAGCTTGGCATAGCTAAGCCACTACGTCAACAGCCGTTGTTTTGTTACATTGGGGGGGCCAATTCCGCACGAGTTGTGTGATGGCCAGCCATGATGGGCACTCATGCCAGCATGCCTGACCAACGAGAATAGTTTTGTAAGGACTTTTGGCCCTGTCGAAGAACCAGTGTTGACCGTTGGCCACTGGATCCGTTCTGGTTGATTTTCGTTGGCTGTCATTCACTTGACATTGATTCACAGGGGGTGATCATGATGAACTACAACGGATTTTCCGAGGAAGGTTGGTTTAGCAGAGGGTAGTCCACTGAACTAACGACAAATGTGACCCGGTTCCAACTAGGATACAACTGGGGCCATCAAGTGGGGCCTATCGTGAATGATGGTACAATTGAACCAACAAATGATGGTTTTTATGATCCAGCATTCACTAACCATTAGCCAGCCATTAACCATAAAGCTTCTATTAACCAACCAACGAGGTTAACCATCAGTTTACGACCATCAATTTTCCATTGATAAGCATCATTTGAACAGCTATCATAGCCAGTATAAAATATCAATGAACCATCAATCAACAATGAATGCACCATCGATGAAACCTCATTGACCATCAATTAACCATAAAAAGAACCATCATTGACCATTAAGACCATCATGAACCAGTAATTAACCAATATGCAATTCACCATTGTTTGTCATCAACTGGGCGTTAACCATCAACCACTGATTAACATGGATCAAAACCATTGTTATTAACCATTGATTAACCATTAACCACTAATGAACCATTAATCAACCACTAACCACTAATTAATGAACCATTGTTATTAACCATTAATCAACCATTAACCAACCATTTACCAACCGTTAACCACTGACAAACCGCCTGCTGGTCTCCCCAGCTGTTTCAGTGCCAGGACCCCGAGGATGGCAGGTGAACAGCTGTTGCTGTCAGGAGGTGCGCTGGCGCAGGGGTGTGCGGCAGGGGCTTGTGATGCTTGATCACCTGCTTAAGAATGGGCTTGACGTTTATGGTTTTGTAGAGACGTATATGGTTTTATGGGGATTTAAAGGGATTATAGTTATAGTGCTTAATAATAGGGCAGAATAATCAAGTCAACAGATCAACATGACCATTTTTAATTAAACACAATCAACTGGCTTATGGGAATGGCGTTTGCCACCATGCTTTCTTCAGTCGACACTAGCAAGGTGGGTTGACAATTGTTTTTGGAATGGTTGATTGATGGTTCATTCGGTGATTATTACTTGGTTGATGATGGTTCAGGATTTGATTCATAGTGGTTTACCACCTTCAATGAACAACGAAATAAAGCATCATGGTCAGTTGTTCACCTGTGAAGTGGTGATGTGGTTGGTCAGTTGGTTAAATTTATACTGGTTGGTGGTTTGAGACTTTTTAATTTTCCCTAGTAATTATTAACATATGGTTGGTTGACTAATACTTTTCATAGGGGTTGAAACCACCAATCAGTATAGTTTGTTCGTTGAATCAGTTGGCCTTTATCAACCATTAATCAACCATTTATCAACCATTTGTCATCTGGGTTTGACCATAAATGCTGGTACCTACTAACCATCCAATAACAACCACAATGAACCATCAATTAGCCATTTATAAAACATATATCAAGGACCATATATCAACTGGTAATTAACCATAAATACATATACACATATCATATCAGCCATTAATCAACCATTTCTCATCGAAAGAAATCCACCAAAATATCAACCAAACATATCCACCATTTATTAAACCACCATGAATCCTCCAACCTCGAAAAAGGAGCTGTGACCAAGTCGTTTGAGGCCCTGGATCGCAGCGTTGAAGCCTTGGTGGCGGCACGTGGCCAAGGCAGCTCTGCTGCGGTCAGGGATCTGGTTGGGAGCGAGGCCAGGAGTGGCCCCCAGGAGTGGCCCAACCAAGTGGAAGTTGAATGATGAACTGTGGCTCTCTGGCAAATTCACCTGGTCGCGTGGAAAGTCCACATCATTTCTAGCTGGTTTGCCTATTAGAACTGGCGAGTTGTTGAGCTTCCAAGTCAATTTGCCAGAGTGTAGCCGTGGTCAAAAGTATCGTTAGGATCACCATGATCATTCATGCTTAACAAGAGATTCTTGTTGATCGATCATTGTTGGGTCGCCTTGTTTTCTTGGTTCAATGAGGTAGCTCAGGTTGGACAGGTGAGGGGTAGACACATGTGGGACCACGCAAGATGCTCACCTCAACGGCTTGACGTTCGAAACACCTTGAGGTTTGGAGACCCAAACCATACTGATTTATAGCTATTATTATTATATGAGTCATAAATGATTAAAAACCATAGTACTATTATAATTGTAATTACCTTTCTCATGTCAGAGCCCCCTCAGGTATGGAGTCGGTGGATGGACCATCGCTTGCCTCTGACCAAAATTGTGCCGGCGGGCTGTCCTTGTCGGTGTGCCTTCTTGCTGCCTTGGTCGGTCAGCCGTTTATCGATCAGTAACCCATGATTCATCCAGCATGAATCGCTGATGAATCACCGATGAATCACCCATGAATTCAACATCAACATTTTTGTTTCAGAAGAGAGTCACATTCGTTACGAATCAGCACATGTCACAGCAGCAATCATCCTGATCACAAGTCGTTTCAAGGATGGATGTTTGGACTCAGTTGGCCTCAAATGATTCACGGGATGAACGGTTTCTACCATGGCATGGCATGCTTCGGCCCAAAAAACTACAGCCTGGGATGAACATTTACTGCGCTGCTTCTGGGTTCAAGGCCTTGCCCTGGCACAGGGGAACTGTTCCTGTGTGAGTACCAATGAATACCACCCTGGTGTTGTTATGTGATTGGTATTGTCACAGAACAACAATCAGTTGGTGATCATGAAACCATTCCTATGTTACCATGTTACTATGTTATTTGAGCATATCACAAATCAATTGATGATCGTGAAACTTTTGGAAAGAACATTTTCACCGTTGAATGCATTTACAGACATGACTATTTCATGGCACAGCAGGCATGAAAGTACATCGACAGGTTCGATGGTGCGACAAACATGAAACCACAATAACCTGACAACAGGCTTTTCCATTATGTCGGTTTGAATGTTCAAAGAACTAAACCAAATGAAAACTACCCAACATTGAAACGCACCCCTTGCAAGACCCAACATTGACTTGCAACATCGAATTCCAGCCGAGCATTGCAACCGAACATTGAATGGCAAACCATGAAAACCAACATCTAGACCAACATCTAAACTTTAGATCATCTAGACTAACATGCAGCCAAAACTTCGATCCAGAGAAGTTTCCATCGCAGAAAAGCACCGTCCGCAAAGCGCATCACGTTGCAGTAGCTGATCCTTCAGGCGCTGTCGGAGACATGGTGGGGGAGATCCATAAAAGTGACTGCTTTGATTATATGATAAGGATTGATGATGAACAATGATGGCTAATTAATAGTGAGTAATTAAGAGTGGTTAATGATGAATACTTGATGGATAGTTGATGGTTGATGATGATTTATGATGATTAATGCTTCTCAATGATGATTTCAGGATACCACCATGCAACAAGGTCGCGGTGATTCATGATGATCAATGCCCAACTGTTGATCATGATTTGCAGTGATTTCTGAAACGTCAGTGCCAAACATGCTCCCTTCATGGCCTTTCTGGGTGTTCTTTCCAGCACCGGTTTGTTTGATCAGGCTTTGGTTGGGTCCCTCAGCGCGAAAAGGTTTTCGAAGCATCGTCGGTTGACCCACATGAGTATCCACAAAAGCAAGTAGGTCCGACCGAAAAGCGAGTCCCCCCGACAAATGATGATTTCCCAAACACAAAATTCTGCCAGTCACATGAATCCGAAGCATTCACCCCTCAGGTCCTGCGTTTCTGGGGAACGATTCGCCCCTGACTTTCCACTCCTCAGCTCCCACAGGTCGCGACTCAGCGCCATGGTGGAAATCCTCGCTGCGATTGGCCTCGGGGCCAAGGACGAAGGGTTCCGGTCGATGCTCGCTGAGGCAAGGGACTTAACTACCTGGTGAATCTATGGGTTGATACAAGGCGGCCAGGGTTCATTGATGGTTAATTGGTGAATTGATGGCGAATTTGGGGTCAAATTGTATAGGGGTTTATTGATGTTTGATTGATGGTGAATGCACGTGGTTCATCGTGAATTGATGATTGATTGATGGTCAACAACGGTTTACAATGGTCAACAGGTGGTCAACCATTGTTAGTGGTTCAGAATTTGTTGAACATGGGGGATGATAATTGATTTATATAGCACAACAAAAATAAAAGGATTGTTGGTATGGGATCATTCCCTGGCTATGGCTGTGGATCAACAATCAATACCCTGTACGCCTGGTAAACATCAAATGACCAAACTAGTCAAGCTGTTGGCATGCTCGTCTACCCATCGAGTGGTTGGTTAGTTTGAAGTGCATTGCACTGATACCATTATAGCAATGGCGACTCTACTGGTACCAATTTCCCAGGAGATAACCATGGTAATACTGAGGTGGATAACCCTTAATTACCATGGCTTCATGTCGTCATTGTTGGGCTTAGAACTGGCATATTGACCATAACAACTAATCTTATCAGATGCTTTACTGTGGTTAGTAGCCATCTACTCTAATCAACTATGGTTATCCTACCCATTGGGATTGACTGAGATATAACCATGATTATATCTCCGATAGAACCCCAAGAATTGTTGGTTTATTGCTATAAACGGTTTATAGTTTGCAGTGGATGATTTGGGGATCCCCTATTCTAAGAAATCACCATATATCCCCCACAACCATGGTTATTAGCTCCTCAGTGAGGATGCTTTCACTCCACCTCCCGCAGGAGCTCTTCAGTTACAACCGCGAGAGCTACAAATTCGACCAGGACCAGCGCTTGGAACGAGAGATGTTGCGCTTGGAGATGCAGGTGCTGGGGGATGGCAAGCTGCGACGGCAAACAGCTGCTGATGACCGTGACCAAACGTGGTGGTTGCCATGACAACGGTACAATTACAGTGATATTGTCACGTCAACAAAGACAAATATGGATAATATGGTATAATTATGTAGTAGTATTAGCAATCACAATTAATCGCTATGCATCACTGACAGTGACTATTAATCACCATCAACCACTATTAATCACTACCAATGACTATCAATCAATGGGAATCACTATCACTATAACTCACTATTAATCACTATCAATCAGTACCACAATACTTAACCACCATTCCTCACCATCATAAACTATTGTGGTAATAATCAATGACTACCATTAATCACTATACTCACGACCAAATCAACCAATGACCACCATTAATGGCCATTCTTAGTCATTCATTAACCATCATGATTCACAATCAATGCACCGTTGCAGGTGAAGCGTTTCGAGCTCTTTCGCGAAGACGTGCGCGACCTCGTGGAGCTGACGGTGGGTCGTTTCCTGGCGCAGCTGTGGGACAACCCAAGGGGGTGAACCATGGGATTTCCAGCAGGTTTTGTATGTTTTTATTGGGATTGTAGTGGTTAATAACCATATGGGATAACATGGAATCACATGTATAGGTATGTATAGGTTTTATGTATTTTTACAGGGATTATAGTAGTTAGCAATAGGGGATAATAACCAGCAACAAGACCAATGTGGTGGTTTCTCAAAATAGGGGACCCCAAAAATGGTTGCGATTCGTTGCCGTTTTGAATGGTGCGGCTTCGAAGTGGCGCCTATCTGCACCAATCATGCTGTTGAGATTGACGCATCTGAATCTTGGTATTTGAGCACTTGGAACGAAACATTTGTGTCCATCTTTTGTGTAGACTCTAGATTCCATGGTAAAGATCGTATCCTGGCCCAACTATTGGATACCATCAATATCTGGGTAACACGCGAGTCACCGTTACAAAGCTTGACGACAAAGCTTTGGGCTTATAACATATAGATTGTCATTATATATGGTCATGACAAAGGATCGTAAACCCTCAGAAACCGTCACATGATTATATACATGTATCTCATGGTCGCTGGTGCAGAACCTTTGCCCGCCCGAGGGATGGATGTCTACCACCTGGTGGGCGCTTTGTTTTTAGAGCCTCTCGGCGCCATGGGCAAAGCGATGTGGAGAAACGTGCTGTTCTCAACTTGTGCCGTGCTATCACTACTGTTCACAAGTAGATAGCCCAAACACGCATCATAAAATGAAATGACTGGTGTAACCATGACTGAGAGCGTGGGGCTCGGTCCAGCATCGAGAGAATCCTTGGTAGTCCGCGCCATGGCAGGTTTTGTGTGACCTTTTTTTGCGAAGGCCGTGTGCAGGTGCCACACTGCTGTGGCAGTCTTGGCTCATCACACCCCGGGGCCGTACTGGGAGATCCATATTGATCACAACTGGAGTGCAGACACCAGCAATCTGTGGTAAATTGGAGGGGAGCTCATGTCCCACTGAGGATTGTCTTTATGGGGTCATGTCATGGGCACGCGGAATCCGGTCCACTTCAACCGCCAGCTTTGACCGTTTTCAGCACAGCTGATGCTTAGTAAGCAGAAGTGATCTGAGAGGTTGCGTATTTGTAGTCCTCTGTTGGTTTTTGTCTCCTAAGATCTCCTAAGTATTGACCAACCAGTGGCCACGTTGTTGTCAACTCATGTGGCACCAGTGGTTGTTTCAACAGCTGTGCTCCCGTTGTCGCAGCGTTCCAAAAGACTGCAAACATCACCTTATACCATACCCACAACCATTTTGGTCAAAGGGCTTGGGCCGCGCCTATAGGGAATGTTTTGGAAAATCACTCTGACATACTTTTAAAGCTATGCCCAAACACTGGGCCAACAGCTTGTACCATCAGTATACGGCCAGTGTCTTTCTCGCGTGCCGGAGCACGCAGGCGAATGCGCCGCCCTTCATACTGGCGCTGTTTCTTCTATCCAACGTTGGGATCCAAAGGGTGACAGGGTGGCTATCTGGATTGAGCGTTGTCCAGAGGACTACGACTTCACGGATTAACTATGGTTGCTGGTTAAATGTTGATTTTTGGCTGTTTTACCTAAAAAAGATTGCAATTTTCAACTTCCATGGAATCGTTTAATGGAGGGCGTTGTACCGACAATGCTTCACCTTGGGACATGGGAAGACCGGCATTCAGTCATGGCCCCAGTGCTGCCAAGCAACAGATGTGGCGTGGGATGGGGGGTTGTGGGACCTGAAAATGCCCTTGAAAGACGAGCAGAATATTTGGCAAAGCACGAGTTGAAACTGGAAAAATCGTAGAAAACACTAGACAAGTGTAAACCATAGAAGTGACGAAGTGAATCGTTTGCAAAGCATATGCGCCATATGGAAACCATTAGGAAACCAGGAATATGTCTCACACGTGAAAAAACTGCGATCTGTACACTAAACTGTCCTGCTGGAGCCTGGGCTCTCAGGGTACCCTGGATTCGCTTTACTTTTTTTCTTGACATCCAGCAGAACTCCCAAGCACGAGCTGTTTGAGTTGGTCCTTTGTTGGTTTCTTCAAGGCTAGGGTTTCATCATCCGAAGCATGAGGGGAAGCATTCTGGACCTTCATCCACCATTATCATTCATCATAGATTCACCCTCCTCCATCACCATCAGCTCTCGTCAATGATCATTAAGCATCATCCTCATTGACCACCACCAATCCTCCATCATGTCCATCTTCCAGCTTCACTTCCCTGAGGCCTGTGCTTTTGTGTATCTACTCATTGCGGTTTGGCTCAGCACCTTGGCTCTGAACGTCTCGGCTGGACCAACATGATTAGCCCCTCCCTATCACAACCTATAGTGTAGGCAAGATGCTGATGCAACTGGTGCCTGGCTCTCCGCCAAGTGTGCGAAACATTTTGGGTAAAGCCTGGAACATCATCTCCGAGTCATTTGTGATGCCGGAGTCCCCCACGAGCTCCGGGGAGTGGCGATGGAGTCTTGGAGCTCGCAAGCGTTCTGAGGTATGCATGCCTCAATCGCTTCGCACAGTTTCGGGGTACGAGTTGCGTTGGGATGAGAGTTGCGGATGGAGTGGGCTTACGACGAAGCATTGCAGAAATGTTGATTGAAAACTGGTCGGTGGTTTGATTGACTTGTTTATTCTGCCTACTTTTAAAGATTGTCGGTTGGTTGACCAGTAGTTTTTGGGATGGCTTATGGGCTTATGAGAAACCAGCCGAAAAAAGGACACACATACACACAGGGAATTCTTTTGTTGTTAGACGATTTGCTATTTGTTGTGAAAACCAGTTGTGTCATGGAACAACTGAGCTGGACCAGTTGATTCAGATCGCAAGTCTGCAGTCCAGAAACAGGACATGGTCTAACGATCATGGACCACTTTAAGATACATCTTGAGTGATGCTTTGATCATAAGATGAACATGATGTACATCCTGGTGAGGACGATACGTACACATCAGGATTATGATCAAACCATGACAAAATAATACAAAATAACTATAAATGACAATTCTCAACCAGTATTAACCAGGTATCAACCATCATAAGGCATTATAACTTTTCAACCATTAAAAATAAACACATCTCATTTCATTGGTGAGGACCCTGATGGACATCATGCTTGAAGATGGTCACGCGCAGGTTCGGCTGCTCACGCGTTTCGTGCGTTTGCCAATCCCCAGCCCACAGCAGATTGCCTCTTTGAGCACCTTGGCAGCATGTGCAGCACTGGCGGCATGGTTGATGGGTGAGAATGGTTCGCTGGGCATGGGGGCTGATGGTGATGAATCAATCTGAATCACGCTTAATAGGGAGTTCAGTGACACTTTATAGATGATAGTGTGTTCCATCATGTTCTATGATGGGGTTTATAATGGCTACTGGCTACAATGATTGTTCACGATCGGAATTGATGGTGAATCGTTGTTGGTGCTGGCTGATCAATCATAGCAATTGCAGCCACCCAGGATTGGCAGATTGATTTGTTGATTGCCAACATTGTTGATCACCAGCTATCGGGGTGCTTCAATACCAACACATTCCTCAAAATGGGTAACTGAACATTCTAGTTCACATTCATGTGGCAAATGACACGATGATGCATATACAACTAGTATAAATCATCAATCCATGACCATGATGGTCCAACTTACTATAGCCTGTGTAACCATAGACGTAAAGACTGGTACAATGTTCATGCAACCATAGAACTCACCATCACCACCACCACCACCAGCATCATCATCATCATCATCATCATCATCATCATCATCATCATCATCATCATCATCATCATCATCATCATCATCATCATCATCATCATCACCATCAGCAGCATCCCCGTCACCATCGTCATCATCATCATCATCATCATCATCATCATCATCATCATCACCATCACCATCATCATCATCATCATCATCATCATCATCATCATCATCATCATCATCATGAGCATCCATGGTACCATATTCATTTATCCATAGAAGTCACCATCATCATAATACTTACAGTATAATTATCATCAATCATCATAATTGATTATGATCAATCATCACCACACCACCATCATCAATAGAACAGCCACCCATTTTCAATCATCATTCTTGGGTCCATCGGTTTCTCATCAAGTTGTGCCCACCACGACAAGGTCGGCGACTGGCCGACTTTGAGAAGCAGGGCTTGGAGAATGTTTTGAGGCACGCAGCTGCCTGGCCAGGGTAACCGTGGTGTCCTACTGGTAGATCTGGTGAGGAATGCTTGAGTGGTTAATGTACATGGGTAATGTTGATCATTGGCTGGAGCATGGTTTGTAAATTATTAGTTATCCTGGTTAATGGTGGGTTAGAAATGGTGTATATAAGCTGCAGGTCAATGGAAATTGTCAATAAGCTACTGGTTAATGGTTGGGTCCAAGTGGTGTATATAAGCTGGCACGGGTTACAACCACGGTGAGTGATGGTTGGCTGATGCTTCCAATGGCTGGGGTTCCCCTTGTTGCTGACCTTGCCGCGGCAGGCTGCCAGTGTTGCATCAGAGCAATGACTGGATGGCTCCACAGGTGGGGGCAGCCTGGGGATCTGTTGGCTGATGGATCTGCAGGTAAGGGTCGGATCCATAGAATGTTGCCAAGACCATGAAAAAAAAAATTGGATTGAAGAGTAACATTTTTTCTGCGAAAAACATGTGCCATTCGACGTTTGTCTTTATATTGGCAAAACGTTTTGAGATACCCAAACCCTTCCAATCAGTGACCTGTGGCTTCGAACCACCGAAAACCACCCACTTCTCATCAGCTTATCATCTAACCACGACTATGGTTACTGACCCTTCCAACTCAGGAAAGATGGTCTGGTAATGGTCGGATCTCGGATGATTCCGATGGCCTCAGCTGTAGCAGTTCGCCTCATTCCACCGCATGCAGGTGGAGTCTGAGAAGGAGAAGGCGGCAGGAGCTGATGGTCAACTGGTGGATTTGTCAAGCAGAATCACCACTTGCCCAGATATTTACCTGGTTGGCGATGATGGACCCATATTTATTCTAGATTTAGATGATTTAGTCATTGTTCTGAATCATTTTGGTTGGTTTATCATTCTTAAGAAGCAAAATTTGGGGCCGTCATTGATCATTGTTAGCCATGATTGAAATTCATGGATCAACCCGTTGGCCGTGATGAATGGTTTGCAAGAAATTTTGTCGCATCATTGGCCCGGAAGTGTTTCGGCGCAGCCTTGGTTGTTGTCATCCCCTGTACTGTAGGGATAATGGAAACCAATGACAACCTCCTCTTGTGGATGACCATCGCTCAGCCAGATCAGTCAGTTGAAACGATGTTGAAGTCAGGGGGACAAGTTGGTGGTGCTTGTTGGCTACTACTGGTTGCTGTCCGGTATCGTACAAGATTCCTGAGTCTTGGCTATCATGAACCGCTATGAACATCTGTGAGCCACTATGAATCACCATGATACCATAAACAATCATTTAACCATCATCAAAAATTTTGGTTCATAGTTTATATGTTCAAATCATTTGATGGTTCTCAACAATGAATCACCGTGATGAACCATTTCAAACCATCCCCGAGCACCGTAAATCCTCAGCAAGCACAGATTCAGCCCAGGAGAGAGCGCGGGCGCAGCGGTATCCTCCTCGCAGGATGGTGCACCATCCCAAAGTTCGATAGGCGCAGCTGCCAGGGTGGGTGCCATGGCTTACCTTCTGGTAAACTCACCTGGAGGTGCGCACATGGAAGTGGAAAATCCACCATTTCAAATGGTTTACCTACAAAAAATGTTGGATTTTGGCTTCCAGGTTAGTTCATCAGAGGGTATTTGCAATCAGCTTAACGAATCATTAACCAATATGAAACATCATCATGAGCCCCTCAGTAACTCATCGTTGACCATGATCGGTTGACTGGCAGAACATTGATGGGGCCTGCACATGGATCATTTGCGGGTGGGTCAATACCAGCCATCAACAAGAAAGGTTAGTAGTTCAACCAACAAGTATATAGGATACTAATAATATATGGTTCAACCATAAAGGTTAGTAGTTCAACCAACCAAAGGTCAGTATAGGATGATACCAACTCTATATGGTGAGTTGTGTCAATGTCAACCATCCCAAAGCCATGGGTAGTAGTTCACATCCCAACAATTTGACTAATCTGTTCCCTTCTGGATGTGAACAGCTAGGGGTAGCCTCTTGGAAGACAACCCTGGAAGTTCAGAAACAATCAATCATTGTCAATGGACAAGCCATTTACATCTGGAGATGGATTTTCCGAAACTGAGTGTACCAGAATTGATTCTTCTTCCCAGAACATTCTGATGATTGATTTATGTCTGTCAGCACAGTTCCGGGTACCAGTGAACCGGCGTATATCTGGTTGAGGTCGACCATACCAGGCTGAACTTCACCACCATCACCGCCTCCAGGTGGATCGGGCCATGAGAGCAGGGCGCTGCCTGCCGCGCCCAGCAATGGAACCGCAGCTGCCAGCACTGCGGCTGGCGCTGCACCCGCGTCTTCGGAGGCGATGCTGGAGCCATCTGCCTATGGTCACCCAATGGTCTACCGGGGATCAGGTGCACAACTAGTGGCAAAACGTGGATGTAAGATGATCATTGATATTTTTACTCACTCACTCAAGCTATAGACATTTGGTGTTGGTATCCTCCAGTGGTTACAAATCTTGGCACCACCAATGGGGCTCTGACCATGGAGGCTCTCTGAGAGCTGCAACCACTTTGCCTCCAGTCGAAAACATCCGGATGACCTCAATGAAGCCGGAGAGTTGGGCTAGATCAACCGACCAAGATCAACCAAGAGTTGATTCCTGAGTCCTTAGTTGGTTGGATATGGATACTTGCCTGGTTGGTTTGTTATGGATGGTTGGTTAGATGGATCTGGTTTGGTTGGATGGTTGGGGTTTGGGTTTTGATTGTAGTTGTTGAGTTTCAGTTGCTGCCTGGAAACAGCTGGTGCAAGCCTCATCTTTGGCCCAAGGTCTGGCAGGCTTTCCAGGATTGTCTGATGGCCAACCATAGCATACTGTATCCAAAAAAACTTCTTTGAACCATCAAATATAATTTTAGCCTCCATTCATGAACCATGATTAAACATTAAGCATTTCATATCAGTTTGATGACAATTGATTAACAATCATCAGCCATCAGACATACTTAACCATAGATTCATATTGATTAATCGTACTGTCATAATGCATATAGTCATTGTCAACCACTAGTTAATCATCATTTATAACCATTAGTTAACCATTGACGAAGCTGTTTGCAACACCCACCGCTTTGGTCATTCACCGTCCCGTCGAGTGACTGCCCCCCCCCACTGATGGTCTGATGGTGGTTTCAGGCACCGCCGGCCGTCTCCGAAGCGGAAGAAGCTGCCAGGCGTGGCGCCAGCAGGGTCCACCAGGGTCCACCAGGGTTAGTGAAATCCAAGCTGCGGTAAGGTTTTCATGGTGAATGAGGGTGAATCAAGGTTAAGAATGGTCAAAGGTGATCAACTGGTGAAGAGTGGTTAACTACTGTTCAAGACGAACAATGAACGGCTAGTTGGCTGATAGTGGTTAATCTTGGTTGACTATAGTGATTTTCCTGATGATCAACTGGTGAATCAAGATGATTCACTATTGAAGAATAGTGAAATCTCCCAGCATTGTCTAGTTGGATCTAGTTGGTGGTTTGATGGACTTTATTGTAACATTTTCCCGTTTGTGTTGAGATGGTTGGTTGATTAAGGAATTTCAGAGGGGTGGTTCAACGACCAGAAGCTGATGAACTGGTGAATGGTTAGTCGTTGATAAGGGTGAATACTGATGATAAAGCGGGCCGTCAATAAATTATTACACCAGGCTAACCACTAGTAAAATCAGGAATCAGGTCAAACATGAACCAGATGAATTATTCTGAATTGCAGTAGCTACTCAGCCAGGTGGTGGATCGATTGATCGAGTTGTTAGAACCGTTCAGCAGTCTGATTATTTATTAACCACTGTTCTCATGATGACTAGTGGTGAATCATGGTAAGTAATGGATTGTGACAATGGTCAGTGGTTGATTCGTTGGCTCGTTGATGAAAGGTGGTTACCCAGCAGATTGTTGGTCCGCGACCAGGAACCATCCTGTGACCCGTTCCATAGAGAAAGCTTTGGCATGGCCGCAATGCCATGGCACGCATCCACAGGGTAACCCAGCATTTGTGCTGCCCTGGTGGGGATGGGGAGCCTGCCGCTCGCCAGGAGACATTGCTTGGGCAATGGTGAGGCTCTGCGGCTTGAAGTTGAACCTTTATACGTTTACATATGCACATTAAAGTACAATTTATATATACATAAACATGTATGATTATGTATAATTTACATTTGTATAAGCGAGTACAATACATAGAGTTGAATATCATTGGTATATGCACACCTGATCTCAGGTACTAGATGAACTTACATAAATTGGCGCAGACAGCATGCCCAAAGCTCCGCATCGCAGGTGCCCTTCGGCGGAGAGGAGGCCATGCTGCGTACCGCAGCGATGCCCGGACTCCATGTGCAGCTCTTCCAAGCAGCGCAGCGCAAGCAGCTTGGGCGGTGGGAGCTGCTGGAGATGGCGAAGCTGTTGAAATGATGGGGTAATAAGCAACAATGTATTGGTTAATGGTGGTTGATAGGGGTAAAGAGCATCAATGTGGTAGCTTTATATGTAGGGTTAGGATGGGGAATGGTCAAATGCTGGCAAAATGACGATTCTATTATTGATCTCTAGCAGTGAGGATGGCAGCGTTTCAGGAGTTGCTGGGGTAAAGTAACAAGGAGGTTGACTAACTGGGGGGTTGGTTATGAATCCTGACTTGGCATTGCTGTTCATGGCCTAACCAGTGCCAACTTGGCTGACCACGAGTGGACTGGACCACCGGACCTTTATTGGGGGCTCAACTCATGGACAAAGGACATCCCCATCAGATTGGACTAGATGTTTGGCCGTAAAGACATCAACTGGGCAGTACCTACCCTGTCAAACTCACCTGGTTTCTGGACGCCCGGTGGTTTCTGGCGTCCGAAACCAAAAAAAATCACAATGCAAACATGACAATTTCTTGGGGTTGCATGTTCGTCTCGACACATTCTTTTTGATTTTGTTCCGAAATTTCAATTATGATCTGGAATTCTGTGAACTGGAGCCCCGATTGCATTTGATCATGCCAAGCCCAGCCTGGCAAGCCTGGTGAATGAACAATTGCGAGCCTGGCACCTTTGTCAAAGCGAAAATGGCGGCAGGCAAAGTGGCAATGCTACGATGCATACTGCAGAGTTGGGTCCCAAGACAAATGTTGTGGTCAGGTGGGTGGATTGCTTGGTTGGTTGGCTGACCATTCCGATATCATGTAATTAGGTACCTATGGATACTAGCCGCTATGCATGAATATTCGGTAATTATCCATGCATACAATCCGCTGGCCTGACTTTTTGGAATCTGTGTTGGCATGTCCCTAGGTCAGTCATCATCCCCTCCTACCATCACTAAGTGTCATCAATCATCCCGGAGGCGAGGTGTGATCATAGCAGCCACTTGGATCGCTGGGGTGACTTTCCTGGGATGGTGAAGCCAGGGTTGGTCCCTGTAGCTGAACGAACCCCTAGGCTATAACCATAAATAGTTCACTATGGGTTACTGGGATGTAACCATAGGTTTGGTTACAACCCCAATATCCATGGCTTCATGTTACCAGTCACGATTCACATGGCACATCCCAGTGCCAGGGTGGCAGAAGTCTCAGGTGTGCATGGCCTTGGGCGTGAACCAGATCTTGCAGGGCCTCACCTACTATGCCATTGCGCCTTGCCACGTCGATGCTGCAGCAGCCGTGAAAGTCCCAATGAAGACCATCATTGATCAGGGTCGGTGGCGTATATTGTCCACGGTTATCCATTCTTAGCAGCTATGAATCATTATGAGCCATTTTATACATTTGTTTGACTCACTAACCATCATTGACCATCATTAACCATCATGAATCATAAACAATCATGATCCAGTAGTGAACCATCAATTTCCCTTCATGAAACCTATATATAATTATCCGTTCTTACTAGCAGTAGAACCAATCCTCCACGACGACACTGCCATGTGTGATCAAGCTTTCCCACTGCAGAGCAACGTCCATGGTGCTTGCACTGACCAAACTACCAATCATAGGGATTGGGCATAGGTGGATATGATGTTTAATAGAGCTTTATCATCTGGGATGATTGCCCAACAATGGCAGCCAATTAGGTGTAATTGAACCATTGCTGACCATGAATTAGCCATCAATGAACTATTATTGACCACTGATTAGCCATGAACTAGCCATTGATTGGCTATTTGTAGCGATGAATTAGCCATTGACTAGCCATTAGCGAACGATTTTTAGGTGTTTCAGATGGTTTAAACATGCGGGTTGTGCCTCACCGGGAGGTTTCTTCAAGCGCTCAACCTCTGCTGAGGTTCATACACTGGTGGAAAATCGGAGCCCGAGTTGCGGCGACTCACTCAGCTGAAACGTCAGGGTGGAGTACAGCTGGATGTGCAGAGAAGGGGTTGCTTTCCTAGGATAGACTCAGGCGGACAAACGATCCCCTGGAAGCCAAATGCAGATAAATCAAACATTTTTATCTGTAAACCATTATGAAAGGTGGATTTTCCAAGCAACCAGCTTAGTTTACCAGAGTGGAAACATGGTAAGTAGCCTGATAAGGTGGGTGAATCAACCCATCTGAGCCCTACAACCATGGCTTCACATCACCAGCTCCTTGCGCGGTGGCGCACCTCCAGTCGTAGCTAGGCCGGGGCCCTGCCCTGGGCCCCCAACCGGCGCAGCGTGCTGAGGCTATGCCTTGCTGGTGATTTTCCAAGCAGCGGCTTTAGCCTGGAGCCCAGGTCGCAAGTCGCATCGTTGCTCAGGAGTTGTTTCAACCATCGGTCAGCTTTAAGATGATAGGGGCAGTGGTCAGCTAGGGATAGTTCATTAGGCGGGTTCAACTAGGGATAGTTAGTCGTTAAGATAGCTATGATGTACCCAATCTGCTTGGGGGTTCAAATGATTGTTGATGGAGGGAAATGGCTAATGGTGAATCGTAAATTGTCAATATGAACTATGAGTTAGTGGTTAGTTGATGGATGTACCATTCACCCGTGGTATACCAATGGGGTAGTGGTTAGTTAGTCAACAACCAACCAATGGTTATCTAACCACCATGAATGGTTCATAGTGGCTATACCTGGTTGGAGAAATGCTGACAGTGAGCCCAGGTACTGCTTGGTGACAGCTTACAGGTCTTGTTCTTCCCGAACTGATTGGTTTGATCATGACTGGGGGGCGCTTTGGAGTACCATCAGTCTTCACCAACTGAGAAGCCATCCAATCAGCGAATCAACCCTCGACCATCACTAGCCAACTATGATAAAAATCAAATGATATTCATTCATATGCTATTAAACAAGGGTGAATAAGCATTACTGACCATCCACCACTATTGACCAACCAGTCAAACATCAAATAGACCGTCATTTCAACCCTTACTACCCTTACTACCCTTATCACCATTATGAAACAACTCGGAACCATCATGAACCAATGCTTGGGGGCCATCATTTCTATGGAGAGCACCGTCGCGACGCCAAGGCGGTGGCTGTCTTGGACATTTCGGGCTTGCGGCGGAGGGCCCTTCTGGCAGTGCAGGCATCACTGGTACCATGGAACGGCTAGTTGCCATGCGAGTTGAGGGGCCAGATATGGCCAGCGCATGATAGTGATCCATTTAGGTTTTGTTAGTCATGGCTTAGTACTGAGAATTTGTTTGTTAGTGAATGTGCGTAAAGAATCTGTTTCTCAGCTGGGGAACAAAGTTCAATGATCTATTCAGGTTTTGTTTCAGGAGACAAACTTCTGTCCGATAGAGGAATATCACCATTGCTGGACACCTGATTCACCCAGCAGAACCAAGTACTGTACCGAACGGGTCTTAGCACGTCTCAGTCATCGAGCAGAGGCTGCAGCAAGATTGGCTTCAGGTGAACAGCCGCGCGTTTCAACATAAGCGAGGACGCAGGGCATTTTCAACTCTCCCAACATTGTTCATTGCAAAGGGAGATGAAATGACTGCAGCAGCAAGTGCATCGTCACTGACAAATCACTCTCCCACGCAAGACTTGGACACAGCCACGACTATATAATTCCAAATTTCAGCCTCGTCCTCAGCTGTATGATGAGACAGAACATCACGTATTCTATGAAGCTGTCAAACTTCATCCACTCCAAATAGGGTTTCAGTTCTCTACCGCTCCATTCTTTGGCAAGCCAAGACACCGCTGTGAACAGCAAGCAGTTCTTGCAATGGTGTGCAAGCATGGCTGCAGATGCCTTGCCTGCAGCCGGCGTGGAGGGAAGCAGGTTGGAGTCGACTAAGTCGACAGTGAAGTTGCTGATGCTGCTGGTTACTACCCATATCAACGTGGGAGTAGAAATGGCTTGATATGTGCTTAGTTCTCCAGCTGGTCGGTTTCCGATCCTCACACTGTTGTTGATGGACCAGGTCTCACCGGGTGTATCATTGACTATCAACCTCATTAGCCAACTATTCATATTAAACTTAAACTATATCAAACTAGACTAAGTGTTGATTAATAATGGTGACTGGTTCGAACAAAAATCAGCACCACTATCACTTTGGCATGGAAAATTACCATCGATATGTGGTATACTATGGCACAATGGCAGATGGTTCAGTCCAGCTATGGGAAACTCCTGGTTACTGCAATCTTTGCTTGATCCTCTTGAGCCAAGCAATCAAAGTGGGCGCCCTTGAGTTATAAACCAACTAGTGGTTACCCTAGTTACTAGTTTAATACCACTAGTTGAACCAGGGTCAACCACCATAAGGTTAACCACGTGTGGTTAATACGCCACTAGTGGCTACCCTAGTTACAAACCAACATAGCCAACAGCTGGGGGCCCACCTTGCAAGAACGAAACCGCTGGAACGCATCGATGGATATCGACGGTGAATTCCAGTGATGGAGCACCCAAGCATCACCAGCATTGTGACGCCTATCATTGCACTCCGGCAATCTAATATAGCCATGGAAAGTCACCATAATTGACAGAGAAACCTTGAGAAATCATCAATAATCGTTGGATTTGCCATTTCTATCATTGACAGTTGTTGGTCATCGTTCATGAATGATCATTTGCCATTATCAACCACTTAATGAATGAAGGTTGCACAGTACTAGCCATGTATGAACTATCAGAGCTTAGGATCAACCATCATGAAGGCATCATTTACCATGATCAACCATCAATCAACCATCAGTTGACCATAGCTAAGCAGCATTGGTACCGGCTATCATGAACTGTGACTGATTAACAATCATTAAATATGTTGAACCATCAGTCGATGATTATGAATCCATCGTCAAACCATCATCACCCCCAGTGAACAACTACCATCGACCATCTTTAACCCTCAGTATAGCCGCTCTAAACCATCATAAACCGCTATTAGCCATCATCAACCACCTTAAAGCGTTACACAATAAACCACTACCGACCATCATCATCAACCATGAAGTGACCATCAATTAAACACAGATTGCCCCATGCCGTCTGTAGGGCCGTCACGGAGCCGCTAGGCGCAAGCCTGGGCCCTGAAGCGGCTGGCCG
>VSDK01015531.1:366274-380648 GCA_009767595.1 Symbiodinium kawagutii
TGGCTGCCGGAGACCCTGCCGCCACCGAAACGAAGAAAAGTCGAGGCCGTGGAGGCAGCGCTGGATCCGTGGATCTGTGGTGGTGGTGGGTTGTGATGGGTTGATGATTGATGATGGTTAAGGATGGTTAAGGATGGTTAAGGATGGTGGTTTTGATGGTTGAGATGATGGTTGGTTTTGGGGTTTGACATGATGTTTAAGATAATGGTTTTATCGTGGTTGAGGATGATTGATGATGGTGGTTTGGATGGTTGAGATGGCGGTTTGATGATGGTTGAGGATGGTTGGCTGATGAGGGTTGATTGGTTGTTTTTGTTAGTTGAGGATGGTTGATGACAACCGTCAAGATCCATCAAGTAGCGCATCCGCCGGAACCATTCAGTGATGGGTAAATGGTACAACTGTTGATGCTGCTGCTGCTGCTGATGATGATGATGATGATGATGATGGTTTGATCCAGGTTAAAGGATGATGATATTGGTGCTAAATGAAGGTAAACAATGATGGTAAATGACCTACAAATGCTTAAGTCATGTTCCTAATTCGCTGGTGATTAATGATATTCACATTGTGAAGGTGACCCACTAATTAGAAAGAAATGGTCATTATTTGCCAAGATGATCATCATGGGGTTACATCACAGCTTGCCAGAGAAATACACAAGAACATGATTGCTATGCGCCAGCATTTGTCATAGTAATCTTTAGCCTTTTTTGGATGTACCAATCAGTTGATTATCTTCTGACAATTTCAACGACGTCTGGCTTAGAGTCATTGGCCAAACTCTGCACATATCACAATCATTGGCTCCAGCAAGAGCAATCGCATCCCAAACATCAGTTTCGTTTGGTCAGGACTTACATCTTGAGCTGGTGCCAGCCAAACCAACGACACCAGCGACATCGCAACGGGAGGAGGAAGAGGCAAGAGGGGCTTGGAAGACGGTTCCCGCTGGGCTCTTGTTGCTTTTAAGAGATCATGGCCAGCAATCTAAGGTTTCATGATGGTCAATCATCTTTATTGATTGATGATTAGTGATGGTACTCAGTTACATAATTGCTCAAGGTAGGATCAATGATGGTTATAGTTATAATGATCACTGATAGGATTACTGATGGCTAATGAGAGTTTTTTCAAGTAACTGTGATGGTTGGTTCATGACCATCCCCTGCAACCATCAAGTGATCTGTGTATGGTACAGCTGTTGATGATGGTTGCAGGATAATATATGTTGCTTAATGAAGTTTAGGAATGATTGTAAATGACCCACAACTGCTGAGGCCATGATCCTCATTCGATCAAAGATATTTACGTGATTACTGTAAGATGACCCACGGATTACAAAAATTGTCTATAGCGGTAAGCAGGAGCATTTTTTGACGTATTATACCCATTGATTGATCATTTGCTGACAATTTCAACGACGTCTGGCTTAGAGTCATTGGCCAAACTCTGCACATATCACAATCATTGGCTCCAGCAAGAGCAATCGCATCCCAAACATCAGTTTCGTTTGGTCAGGACTTACATCTTGAGCTGGTGCCAGCCAAACCAACGACACCAGCGACATCGCAACGAGAGGAGGAAGAGGCAAGAGGGGCTTGGAAGACGGTTCCCGCTGGGCTCTTGTTGCTTTTAAGAGATCATTGCCGTCAATCTAGGGATTAATGGTGATTAAAGTACTCTTAACGGTTGAGATGCTTATCAATAATGGTCAAAACCAAATCTAGTATAGGTTTATTCATGGTCCAAAAAGGGCTAACAGTGGTTGAAATGACATCTCATTTGTGGATAGCAACCACTATTGACCTTGAAGTGTGGAGCATAGCTAGTTTACCAGTACCATGATCCCAAGTTACCGTTTGAACCTAAGCAAATCTCGTATAGGTTCAATCATGGTCAATCATGGCTAATGAAGATTTGTGATAGTAACCACTATTGACCCTGAACCATAGAGCATAGTTAGTTTACTGTCCTGGTAGCATGTCTCCCAGTGACGGTTTTAACAAGATGGGTTGGATTTGAGGATGTACGGAGGTGATGTCAGTTTCTCGAAGCCGCCCCCATGTCAGCGTCGGCCACAATACGTTACCTTCAAGCAACTCTATTGGCCTGAAATGGAATCAGACGGATCACCTATTGTTCATCGTCGAAAATGACGGACATTGCCTTCAACGACCGCTCCAATTCAGAAGATCCATGAGTGGTGTTGATCAACAATGCTTAACCACCAACCAACCAACTTTGGGAAGCACTCGTGTGTCAGTTAGTTGGTCTGTCACCACTATAGATCACCATTTGTGAGTTGGTTGGTCCTTCACCAATAAAAGAACTCCTAACCATCATTGAAGGATTGTCCACTGATTCCTAATCATGAGACATGGTAAGCCACCGTTAAGCATTTTCCACCATCATGCTGTACCAGCACTATGATGAACCATTATTTCCAGCCATCATTGGCCATCATTCTTGAACCATGATTCACTCTGGTTAACCACTAATCAACCACCAACCAACTACCAATCAACCACTAATCAGGTACCCTTTGCAATACCAAGATGGCAGCCTCGATAATCCAGGATTGAAGGCTGATTCCCAGAGTTTCCCAATCAGAAACATGGAGATTTTCCCTTGCCATGTGAGTTTACGAAAGGGTATCACCATGTACCACCACGTATCACCTAACCACTCCTCAATGATCAATGGCCCTCGCAGATTCGAAGGCTGACAGCGGCAAGCAGCTAACCGACACCATGGGACTTGCCAAAGTGCTCCCATGGCTGGTCCAAAGCTCAGTTGAAGCTGGCTGAGCTGGGAGCTATAGCAGCTATCACCAGGAGTTACCAGGAGCTCCAGGGGTTACCCAACCATGATGAAGCATCATTAGTCAACCCTCACTCGCCTGGAACGCACGGGATCTACCTGGTCAGTAGCTGCAATAGTTAACGAGAGGGAATGCACTAATGAACCAACTATGCTTCAGTAGCTTAGATTCATAGTTGGTGATGGTTAAGTATTGTGAATCTATGGTTCAAGAGCTGGGTAATGGTAGGCTATAACAACCAACAAAATTGGTTTGTTAGTGGTTGGCTAGTAGTGGTCAATGGTTGGTGGTCAATGATGATTATGTTTTGCTCAGGATGCTTTATGGCCGTTGGCTACGTCGAAGTTGACGTTCGCGATGGTTTTATGGAGGTGGTCACCGTTTAGGATGGTTGACAATGTGCCATGTCGGTCAACATAGAGAGAGTTCAATATGGGATACAGACCAACATCGACGATTGTTAATTGTTAACCAAGAGTTACTATCATGGACATGGTTTACAAATAGCTTGACCTTTGTTATCCTCATTAATCAGAGATATGATTAACGTAATCAAACCTGCATGCTTAATTATGGAATATCGGTTCACGTTGGTTAATTAACGGAGGTCACAGTGGATGATAGTGGTTATCTACAGTAGATAACGGCCAATATCATTCATCATCATTAAATGCACAAACCATAATCAACCACAATAACAATGCTTGACCACTATAAACCACTGTTAATTTCAATTATGAAGCATCAAGTAACCCATCAATGAACCACCAATGGACCATCATTAACTGCCATAACAATAATTCGGCCATGGATTGACCGTGTGATTCACCCTGGTTCGTCACGCTCTCGTGCAGCCACAGGACACCCAGTGGAGTCCAAAGGCCTTTGCATTGTTGGCAACGCTGAGCAGGACACAGCAGCTGTGCATCCCCGGACCGGCGGAATTGCCATGACTTCCCCCGATCACGGCTTCGGGAAACCATGATGACCAGAGATTGGGGTACTTCTTTTTCCTGCGCCTTTTTCTGCATGGGAGACTGAGAACTCGGAACGAGTTGAAGCAATTTGGCTTTCAGTGAGCCACAAGCTGTCAGAACAGCCAACAGTAACCCCCTGATATCAAAAGCATGGCAAGTGGCATGTCACAAGCACGTGCTGGAATCTCGACCACGAATACTTCCAGTGCAAAGTAATATCAAACCAAAGGCTGTCATAGTCGTTTGGGCTGAATACTGAGGGTTTCTCCCAGGGTGCCAAATTGTGCTGAAACATTTGTTTAGGAATGACGACTAAATATGACAACAACTTTATAATTTCGGGAGGTCACGTTGCTACCAAATTTCCTTTCGCTTCCAACATCCACAGATCATGGCATTGTCACTCTCGCAGTATTTCCTGAGTCCTGAATACGTGGAGGGGCACGAATTTCCTTTCCAAGAGAGTGGCTACTCAAAGGTTGAGAACAATGTCTACGAGCATCAGGGGAACACGATTCGAGTGTGGAGCTTGGCGTTGGATGCCCGAAGCGTCAAAGAAGGTGGCTGTGTAGTTTACCACTACACCAGCGAGATGTTTTTCAACCTCATCACCCATCCGAGCAAGGAAAACATCCAGCTCTTCGCTTCGAAAAACATAGATGCGGATTCCAACCATGGTTTGGGCTTGTATGCGAGCAGCAAGGCTCCTGACCAGTGGAGCTGCCAGGATGAGGCGCACGGGTGATTCCTCGCCAAAAAGAAGTGCCATTGTCTTTATACCTCTGTTCGCTTCTCCTTCTTTTGAGGGTTTTGCTGAGCCAAGTGCTGCGTAGCCTTCTTGCCCCTCTGTGCCTCATGTATGCCTTGCTTGGCCTCGGTCTGCTCCTTTTGGTCCCGATGTCGCACCCTTTCTTTGCTTGCCATGAATATTGCTTGGCACCTTGCAGTCTTCCCCCTTTCCATTCCCAGTAGCAACTGATGTTGTGCTCCTGGATGGTAGCCCCTTGTGCTTTCCACGCCTTTCTCTGACATTGGTTTGGCTCCCTCACGAGGCCTTTCTCAACCCGCTTGCGACCATCTCAGTTTTGCTTCCTCCATGCCGTTGCTGGGCCCTTGGGTCGCCCTTGAGACCCCAGCATGGACCTTCGTCTCCTCCTGCACTCATTCATGAATTTGTAATCTATGTCAGTTGATTTTCCACTTGTTGATTCATTTTAGTCTTCGCATTTGTTGATTCATTCGTTTGTTACTTAAGAACATAAATTCATTTTGCTTAATTAATTATTCACTGTATCCAATCTGAATTTATCGAGTCCTTCATCTTTTCATTGAACTGTCAGCCCATTCATATGTATACTTGGTTGGCTGACTTGGGTAGTCAGGTTCCGATAAGGGTGCAGGATGACCGAAGGACAACAGGGGCAGTTTGTTCTCTGTCACTTTTTTCTTGGGCCAGATTGTTGTCTGAAGTTTCTCCCCGAAGGCTTTGATCAACAACTTTTGGCCTCGGCCCCATACGTGGGACAAGTGGAGGAAGAAACAGGGGCTGCAACCAGCACCACGCCCAGAGAAGGCCAGCGCGCAAGAGTTGTTGGAGACGGAGTTGTTGCATTACGTCCGAACCGTTGAAGATCCGCAGCTGCCACTTGGTCTGAGATTTTCTTTGCAAATGTTTGCGATCCTGATCCAGCAGGTGTTTCTGAGATTCTCAAAACAACGCCAGCAACTGGAAGAGCGACGACAACAACAACAACAGCAGCATCAGCAGCAACCACTTCGGGCACAGAATTGAATGCAAAACAAGAACAGTGGCAAAATAAAAAACGTCAACAACAACGACGATGACAACAACGACAACAGCAGCAGGAACAAGACATCACCAGCAGCAGCCGTACTATATTGAGGACGACCACCACCACCGCCACCACCGCCGCCACCACCAACACCACCAACACCAGTTTGCTAGACGTGCTACCGCAACCACAAACAAAAATAACAGCCATCACCGTCCAAACTTCAACCTGCGCTGCGTCGCTACTGCAACAATCAAGACAAAGAGACCTACAAAGTGGGTCCCCAACCACCTATAAGTTGGGTTATAACCCCTATAACTGGTAGTTAACCCTAGTTAGATAATTATAAACCAACTTAAAAGTGGTTGGGGGCCCGCTTTGTAAATGGGTGTTTCTCAAAATAGGGGTACCCCTAAATCATCCATTAATAGTCATTTATAGTATGAACCAACCATTTTGTGGGGTCCCCTATTTTGAGAAACCACCAAATTTTGCTTCTTTCAAAGCCACAACAGCGGCACTGTATGATGACTTCATCCAGAGTACGTGAACGATCATATTGGCTATGCAGGTCCGATCACTCGAAGCTCAGACTCCAATCTGGCAAGCTTGTACCAGACTATCAAGCCAGCCCTGAAGGCAATTTCGAAATGTGAAACCATTGTGTCCCAGGAGACTTTCTTCGCTGAAATAGGCAGTGAAAACCCGGAAAAACACAGATGATGATTGTGCAGGAATTGCTTCACTTCACAATGAAACTTGAAAAAGAGCTGAGGTTGCGCGGAAAGGCAGCCTACTGCATTCCGGTCCTCAGCGATGCTTCCGATGCCATCAACGTCATGGAGGATGAGACGCCAGCAGATCAGCTCCCGGACGGATCCACTAGGATTCTTGGACACATTTTGTATGAGCATGTGACATCACAGGTGGCAGAGTAGAAAGATGGTGCCAAAACAAGTGAACCTTCACCATGTAGATTTCAAATTTCAACAGCAGTGAGCTATGGGTTCCATTATGACAAATGGCAAATGGTTTCAGCATCTTGTGAAATGAACTTCGACTGAGGGAGCCAGGCTTCAACCGCTTCGGAGAAGAGGAACCTCCTTGGAGAGATGTCTATGTGATCGCCTTATGGGGCAGGGACGGGCAGGTGAGGAATCTGGTCCAGGGCTCCGACGCCACGATTGAACTGATGCGCCGACGGTTGGAGGTCAAACGCGAAGCCTTGGGTAACCTGAGACGCTCAGTGCTCATGAAACATGAGGAGACGCTCGCCTCCATAAACAACCTGGCGACCATGCTGAAGGCCCGCGGGAAGTTGGAGGAAGCAGAGGATTTGCGCCGAGAGGCCTTGAAATGCAGAATAGAGACCTTGGGTGCCCAGCATCCAGAAACGCTCAACTCCATAAATAATCTGGCCACAGTGCTGGCGGACCGTGGCCACTTGGAGGAAGCAGAGGAACTGCTCCGAGAGGTTTTGAAAGGCAGAAGAGAGACCTTGAGTGCAAAAGATCCAGAGACGCTGACCTCCATAAACAACCTGGCGACGGTGCTGGAGGCCCGCGGCAAGTGGGAGGAAGCAGAGGATTTGCACCGAGAGGTTTTGAAAGGCAGAAGAGAGACCTTGAGTGCAAAAGATCCAGAGACGCTGACCTCCATAAACAACCTGGCGACGGTGCTGAAGGCCCGCGGCAAATGGGAGGAAGCAGAGGATTTGCACCGAGAGGCCTTGAAAGGCAGCAGAGGGACCTTGGGTGCCCAGCATCCAAATACGCTCTTCTCCATAAGCAACTTGGCGATGGTGCTCGAGGACCGCGGGAAATTGGAAGAAGCAGAGGATTTGCACCGAGAGGTCTTGAAAGCCCGGAGAGAGACCTTGGGTGCCCAGCATCCAGACACGCTCGTCTCCATGAACAACCTGGGGATGGTGCTGCAGGACCGCGGCAAGTTGAAGGATGCAGAGGATTTGTACCGAGAGGCCTTGGAAGGCAGAAGAGAGACCATGGGTGCCCAGCATCCAAATACGCTCAGCTTCATGAATAACCTGGCGGCGGTGCTGAAGGCGCGCGGCAAGTTGGAGGAAGCTGAGGATTTGTTCCGAGAGGCCTTGAAAGCCCAGAGAGAGACCTTGGGTGCCCAGCATCCAAATACGCTCAGCTCCATAAACAACCTGGCTTCGGTGCTCAGTGACCGCGGGAAATTGGAAGAAGCAGAGGATTTGCACCGAGAGGTCTTGAAAGCCCAGAGAGAGACCATGGGTGCCCAGCATCCAAATACGCTCAGTTCCATGCAAAATCTCGGCTGTGTGCTGTATGAACTCCGCCGATTCAGCGAGGCAGTGGACTTGCTGCGAGAGGCCTCGAGTGGCAGGAGAGCGGCCCTGGGCGCTGGCCATCCCCGCACAGAGGACTCCATCCAAAGCCTCGTCATGGCGCTGCGGGCGCAAGGCAAATTCCGAGGCCAACCAGTTGGAAAAGCCTGAGAGCTCCGGGTACCCGGCGCAGCAGCGGTGAGTTTTCCAGAGAGCATCTTCTGTCCCAACGAGTTTCACCTGCGGACGAGTCATGGCCAAGCCATCCGAAGAATGGGCGCATGGTGAGGGAACATCCCGATCATTCAAAGATTTTCAAAGGCTAGGAATAGGTCATTCTCGGGAGGTTCACCAGGGGGTCCCAGGGGCCCTTGACCCACAGGCAGATGATCATGTCTTGGCATAGTAACTTGCCAACCCGAAAGATCCACCCAGAGGTTGGCACCGACTTGAAGCTGATTGAGTTGATGGTCATTGTCATTCACAGATGAGATCGTGCACCATTCATGGAACACATTTTTGTTTACATGTTTTATATTTTTTCATCTGCAAACATGACCATAATAATTGTATATTCATACGCTGTTTTCCCCTCACCTTGATCTTTTTCCCGTACTGAAGCCTTGGTTTAGGAGCTTCCTGAACGATTTTGCGCTGGAAGTGTTGGAGCGTAACAGAGACAAGGCGGGTGCGCGAGCGAGACAGGCTGTTGGGTGGTTCAACTTCCAGCCATGGTGGTGAATCCTGGTGAATGATGGGATTTCTCATGGGTAAATGATTGCTAAATAATCATTTATAATTAATTTATAATGATTTATACCGGGTACCATGGTTGATGATGGAGAGCTTGTGGCTAGTTAGTGGTTAATGATGGGCTTAATGATGGGCTTAATGCTGGTGGACTCGTGCTTAACAATGGTAAAGCAACCAAAAATGAACCCGCAATTTTTGCCAGGGTATGCTACCCAAGGCTAGTCGTGACATACAAACTTGTTAGATTTTCTGGGACTTGAAAGTTGCAGCAACAACTTCGCCACTTGATTAAATGGTTTGGAGTCAAACCCTTTGTCCCTGTCCCTGGTTAACATTCCATTAAACATGACCAAGTTCGTTTTTGTTGGGAAGTTGACTTTCTCAGTTTTGGGATGGTTGGTATTGATTCATACCCTTTTGGCACGATGAAGGAGTGAAAAGGCACCATGCAACAGGTGCGACATGGCAGGTCTTTGTAGCTCAATCTAGCTGCATGCATGACATGTGATACCAGTTTCATACTGACAAGTCACTTCTTTGTTTCTTGAACGACTACATCCAAAGCCTTGGGTGTTCTATTTATGAGGAAGGAGTTTTGTTGATGCAAATTATGTTGGAATAGTTGTGAAGATGTGATGCCCTGTGAACCATCATTTACCGAATTTTTGGCACCACCATTCACCACCATTCACCACCATTAACCATTAATTTATCATGAACTGCCCATGAATCAACCATCATTCACCATCATCTACCCATGATTTACCCATCATTCACCATCATCTACCCATCATTTAGCCATCATTCCCAATCATGAACCAGTGACTACCCATCAATTTCCCATGAATCAACATCTATCCTATCATTAATCCTATCATGAACCCTGAATTAGCCATGCTTAAGCATTATGAACCATCACTTTCCCATTGATTTGAATCATTAACCATCAGCCATGATGAATCCTATCATTAAGCATCATTTCCCCCACTTGTCAGCACCACCCTTAAGCATCATTTGCCCATCATTTACTCATCATTGATCCTTTCACTGAATCATTAACAGTCATGAATCATGATAAATCCTATCATGAACCATCATTGCCCCATCAGCAGTTCAGTAGCCATGATCCCCCCATGAATCAATTCATTTCCCCATAATTTCCCTAGCATGTACCAGCCATTCTGATTTACCTATATATATCCCCATTGGAATTTCCTCTACGAAATGGGGTGGGCTAAGGTCAAAATTTAATATATTTTGTAAAATGGATTTCTGGTCCTATACATTTCCTGGGGAATGCTAAATTCCACCTAGCCTTCACAAAACGTAGAGGGCCAATTTTGGCAACCAGCATGTGGCTCTGGCACCTGAGAAAACGTAGAGCCATGCAATCTGCTAGACGTTGTGTTGAAAACTGAAGTGGTTTTGTGCCTCGACTGTTCTGTGGCGGGACACCCTCATTATGTAGTGATTTTCAATGGTTTTTTACAGCTGTTCCCCAGGGAAACCGAGAGCAACCTGGCCTTCGCAAAACGTAGAAACAGCATAGCCATGACATTCAGTAGAGAAAACACAAAAAGTCCCTACAAAATGATAACCTCCACCCCCCCACCTTAATTTCACAGGGGATTTATATATCTATTAACATAATCAATTAGCCATCATGACCCATCATGAACCATTTTTTAGCCATATGATTTACCTGGCACTAGCCATTACCTTCCCATGATTTTCCCATGCAGCACCTTCCTTTGATTCACCGTTGGCCAGCCTCTCCTTGGCCACGCAGCAAGGCGTTGCAGGTGCGTTTGGCGGTGCTGGAACAGGAGGTGCCGGAGCCCGGTGGCACAGCACAACGCTCCGTGGAGGCGTGGCAGGGAAAAGCCGATGCTACATGATCCTTGATGGTGCTTGGAAATGGTTTGGCTTACAGTGGTTCATACTGATTTACAGTGATTTACAGTGATTTTTAGATATTTTTAGTGGCTGAATAGTGATTGATGGTTGATTATTGGTTGGTTGTTGGTTGGTTTTTTGGGCAGTCATGGTCAATGATGGTTAATGATGCGGATTGATGATGGTGGTTGGTTATTTGTTCATTTGGTAAATGGTTGGTTTTCTTGTTAACGGTTGTTTGATGTTGGCTATTTGTCGGCTATCAGTGCGACATTTGTTGGTTGATGATGGTTAATTAATCATGGTGGTTGACCATGTCAAGATGTTTGGTATAATTGTTGACAATGATGATTGATATGATTGATACGGATATTTGTTTGATGGTGGTTCGTGGTATTGTTTGAGTTGTCGGCAAACATGGTAAACGACAGCTGGTTGATGATCATGGTGGTGGGTCACGCTTCACAATTGCTACGGAAGAGTAGGGTATAAAACCACCAATATCAGAGGAATAACTGAAATAAGAAACGATGTAGTCATTTTGGTGTGACAGATCTTGTTGAGTATCGTTTGTGATATTCTTAACCATCATCAGCCAGTATTGGTCACCACCACTCTGAATCACCACTAGAATAGTGAATTTTTCCCTATTGCTAATCAACATGAACCACTACCTGAGTTCCTTTCCACTGTCAACCGCTGCTATCAACCACTGCTATCAACCACTGTTTTTGTCTTATTCTCAACCACCACTAGTTATGATTGATCATCATCTACGTTAAGCATTTATGTTTTCGCCCACTATGAATCCTTCCCACCCATCATTTCCAACCATTGGTAACCCCACAGTGATACATATTATGATTAACCATCATTAGGCTGATCTTAATTATGGCTCATTAAACCATGGTTTGATGGTTGGCTCATCTTAATGGCTGGTAACCATGATGAACCCCACAGTTTAGGCATCATCATCCACCACTCAATCCTTCTTCGCCTCATTGGCGCCACGTGCAACGCAACTGCACCAGGCCACGGTTCGTTGCTGGTCGCAGTTTCGAAAGAGCCTGAGATGTTGCGCTTCAGCTCCAGGTGGGGCAGTGGCTGGTGCCTTAGATGAGTAAATGGTGCTGATGGGTGAGGAAACCACTGAATGATTGGTCCATTTGGGTGAAGCAATCCCTATAACCAAGATAACCAAGGCAAGTGGGGCTTAAGTATGGCTAACGATTGGTAGTAATAAAGGGTGTAATCATCGACAAGAGAAGTTAAACAACTACTGGTCATGGGGGTTTCTCAAGCCAGTTTGGGGATCCCAAGTTGTGGTGACTTTATTAGTAATCAGTGTAAGTCATTGATAAACTGGGATGGTGAATGATTGCTGGTGATGGATAATGGTTGAGAGATGGTTGAGAGATGGTTCAGGGAGGTGGTGAGTGATGATGATGATGATGATGATGATGATGATGATGATGATGATGATGATGATGATAGTGGTGATCATGATGATGCTAGTGGTGATCATGATGATCAACGGTCTGATTGATTAGCTGCATGAAACTATTGATCAACTATTTCTCAATTAATCATCAATTGAGATGTTTCGTGGGGTGGACGTTTCGGGTACCGTGGATTCTGCGGCTTAGTCCCCGGGGTAACCCCGATGGGTGCAGGAGTTGAAGACTTCGATCGAGTGGTCGTAGATTTGGATCATCGAACGCAAAGGTGGGGCCAAGTGCTGAGGTGTCACGCGGGACAGTCCTATACAAGCAGCAACCAAGGAGGAATCGCCCTTGTGTGATTATTTGCGTATATATCAATCCAATCCAATGTGATGGATAGATTGAAGCACCCCAGAAAATAGTCGCCATCTATACCTTACGTATCCATATTTGGGGAATAGATCGATCAAATTTACCTACCAGTGTCTATCGATGTACCTTCAAAATGCCCAGTTTCCCTCTTCACATCAATTCTTGCATTTCAAACATTGACTCATGGATGACCACACAGCAAGAGTCTCAGGCTGTTCTAAATTCATCCTGCCTCATCCTCCAGGCTTAGAGCCATGCTGGAAGGCTCCTGAAGCTTTCTGAATCGAGTAGCCGCTGGGGACAAAACTTGCAGGTCTCACTGAGGCTGGTCTTGACGTCGCAGCGGTGTAACGATGGGAGAAGAACCTGAGAACTGCGTATGTCATGTGTCATTTTGTCCCTTTGTGGCGCCGTTGTGAGTGTAACCATATAGAAGCAGTACAGAGAGAGGAGCTTGCACACTGCGATGTAGAGATAGTGGACTTTGAATCACAACTCGAAATAGGAGACCTTGCAAGTATTTTGATGAGAAGTGCAGCGTGCAACATCGCACAACATGCACTCCGACAGTGGCTTCTGATGGCATAGACACCAGATGATTACCAGGGGTTATTTCAGGGCTTATTGACCGATCATGAGCAACCATGAGTAGTGATTAAATCACGGCTAACTTCAATGAGTGCTAATGGTTGAATCAGATGGTGAACACTTGTCCATATTCACCAATGATTGGCGACTGCTGATCAACTTATACCAGCGGAACTTGTAAATGACATCCGACTTGCGCAAGTGTGAACTCCCCTGCGTCGCTGTCCAGTGGCTGTAGCCTTAGGCGGGCGCAACAGGATTGCGACTCCCTGTTTCCCTCGGTACTGCGGCTTTGGCCAATGCTTCGCTTGGGCCTCTCCATAAATTCAGGAGAGATTTCAGATGTAGGAACGAAGTTGTCTACTTCTACCAGCTGGTTTGGTAAGAATGGTGGATAAGGGGATTGGCTTGTTGCAGCTGTGGGATAAGAATGGTTGATACTTGAGAGGATGAGTTCGTTGCATCTCGTTGGCATCCAATTAGGCGAATCCATGGCTTGGGACCACATGCAAGAAGTTGCCAAGATCTAAAGACTCCTGATGCTCCCCGTACTCCGATTGAAAGCTAGTTGCTCCCTAGTCATTGCAGATTTGACTAGCAACTAGCTTCCAAACGGTGATTTGAGGGTGCTGTCAGAAACTGTAATAGGCATTAATAAGCCCCAACGTATTCAAAGATGACAAATTTCGCAAGGAAACTTGCCAATTCTCAAGGATGCTAGCCATTTCAAAGCATCATTAACAGTCAGTATTGACCATTCTCAATCATTCATAGCTAGCCATCACTAATCATCACAAAGAATACCCATTTTGAACGTCGACATGAGCGTCATTGAAGTGGACAACTCCAACTGAACAACGGTCCCCGCTTCTGGGGAGGGGGAACTGACTGTCGGACAAAAAAGTGATGGACTGTGCAGCGATGGACGTCGCATTGACCGTCCGTTTGCGGTGCCAAGGATGTAGTGAACGATCATAAATGATTCTTCAGCATCAATCAACGGCTTCAAATGAAGCCATTCTGAAATCTTCCATCCACAAAACATCAGCCATTCAAATAAAACATTTATCCATTCATTAATTATGGTTCATGATGCATCATTAGCCATTACAACCAGAAACCATACCTATTTAGCGTGTCAATGTGACCAAGAAAGCAGGTCATCTTTAACTCATGCAACATTCTTCATTGCAAAGGGAGATAACTGCAGCACGTGCATTGCATCACTGCAAAAGTTCCGTACATCCAAATTTCAGCCTCATCCTCAGCTTGATAATCAAATAGAACATCAGATATTTTATGAATCTGTTCTGCGTGCTGCTCCACTCGTTGGCAGCCGCCAAGACACTGCGTTTCAGCACATGTCACGCTGGTTTGCAAGCACGGCTGCTGATGCTTTGCCCGCAGGCCCCCGGGGG
>VSDK01015531.1:380869-413609 GCA_009767595.1 Symbiodinium kawagutii
CGGTTCCTTGCGCTGCACGCCGCCGTGGGGGGAAGCAGGTCGGAGACGCGGAAGGGTTGCTGATGCTGCTGGTAACCCCTCCATTCACAATGGATTGGTTGATGGAAAATCTACGTCGAAACCTGTGTCTTGACCGCCAATTAGAGGGGTTTTCCAACGTATAGATTTTCCCATCAACCCTTTGGGATCTACGATCAACCAGGGAGTATGAATGGGTTCAGTATTTGATGATCGAGCTGGTTGGCTTATGATAACTGATAACTCTAATTTTGTTGTTGATAGACCAGGTCTGGTCTATAATAACTAGTGATGGTCGATATGTCAGATGGATGCCCAGGTGGATCATTAAGTACCAATGTGATTTACTAACTTTTGAGATTTAACCAACAGTTGATTGTGAACACTCAATGGTTCAAACAAAATTCAGCACCATGCAACAGCCATCTAAAAGTATTCATCTACAGATCACTTTTGCAGGGGAAGACCTCCATCGATATGGGGTACAGTTCGTATGCACTATGTGCCATGGAGGATGCTTCAGCCCAGCTGGGTGTGGTGCAACCGATGGTTGATCCGTTGAAGCCACTGATCCCCCACGAACGGACCCCCTGAAGGCATGGTGAATTCCCAGCTTTCAAGTCCCAGATTTCGCTGATCCTGGGAGACTGCTCCTGAGCTCACCTGCATTGTTGATGACTATCATTAACCATTGATGATTGTCATCATGTATTTACGCGATCATTTGCTACATTCGATGGACCATTCATTGTAGTAGCCATCATGAAGGCATCATTAAGACATCATTCACCATGACCAGCTATCAATGAAGCTCCAAGTGCCCATGACCAACCACAACGAGCCACGTTTGAATTCCACCCCTATCGCCAGCACCATGCCGCCAGGCCCAAGCCTGGGCCTGGAAGCAGCTGACCCACCTGGGATGGTCGCCGTGTGGGCCGCGGAGCGCCGTCGCTGGCGGAGAAGCTGACGGCGAAGCGAAGAACGGTCGAGGCCGTGGAGCTGGGGCTCTGGAAGTGGATCCATCTTGGTGGTGGTTAAGGATGGTTAAGGATGGTGGTTTTGATGGTTGAGATGATGGTTGGTTTTAAGGTTTGACATGATGGTTAAGAAGATGGTTTCATAGTGGTTGAGGATGATTGATGATGGTGGTTTTGATGATTAAGATGGTGATCTAGAATGATACTTAAGGATGGTCGCTTAATGCTGTTTGTTTGATGGATTCTTGATTGTTGAGGATGGTTCAGGACAACCATCAAGATCCATAGCGCAATCGTCGCCTCTAACCATTCAGTGATTGGTTAATGGTACAACTGTTGATGATGGTGGTGCTCATTATGATGGTTTGATGAGGGTTTGAGGATGATGATAATATGTGCTTCATGAAGGTTACGAATGATGGCAAATGAGCTACAGCTGCTTAAGTCATGATCCTCATTTGCTGGTGAACAATGATATTCACACTGTGAAGATGACTCGCTGTTTGCCAAGATGATCATCATAGGGTTACATCAAAGCTTGCCAGATAAATACAGAAGAACATCATTGCTATGCGCCAGCATTTGTTATTGTAACCTTTAGCCCTTTTTTGATGTACCTATCCGTTGATTATCTGCTGACGATTTCAAGGGCGAGTGGCTGAAAGTCATTGGCCAAACTCTGCAAGTATCTCAACCGATGGTTCCAGCAAGACCAATGTAATCCCAAACATCACTTTCGTTCTGTCAGGACTTGCATCTTGAGCTTGTGCCAGCCAAACCCACGACATCGGTGACATCGACACTGGAGGAGGAAGAGGCAAGAGGGGGTTGGAATACGGTTCCCTCTTGGCTCTTGTTGCTTTTAAGATGGTCAGTGTTGTAATGGCTGAAAACTTAACCAAAGCTTGTACAAGTTCAATCATGGTGCCTGAGCCATTGAGCACTGTTAGTTTGCCAGCTACATGACCCACAGGAAGTATTTCAACCATGAGGATATGCTGAAAATACATCAGTTTGTCGAAGCTGCCCTGTGACAACGTTGGCCACAACGGGGTAGATTCAAGCAGCCACACTCAGATGGAATCGTATGGTTCACTGATTGCTCACGGTTCAAAATTGGATATGGGATGGGATGAGACAAGTTCGACGTTAGGATGATTGAACTGTTTCCATGAAAGACTTGTATTCCGGCTGAGAAGATCTATGGGGGGGTGTTGATCAATAATTCTGCTTAACAACCAACCAACCAACTTTAGCAAGCACTTCTGCGTTAGTTGGTTGGTCATTCACCTCTAAAGATCACCATTTGTTAGGTGGTTGGTTCTTCACTAATAACGAATTCCTAGCCATCATTGAAGCCCTAGCCATTGATCATTGGATTCTTCCTCATCATGAAAATATGGTTAGCTAAGCTACCATTAAGCATTTTCCACCATCATGCTTAACCAGCACTACAGTACACTGTTATTGCCAGCCATCATTGGCCATCATTATTCCACCATCATTCACTATGGTTAACCACCACGCCATACATTACAAGTAAGCCCTGAGGATTGTGACAATTTATTTGAATCCTTATGATCCACACCGATCAACCACCAATCAATCACTATCGAACTACCCTTTGCTACACTAACATGGCAATCGTTCCCAGGGTTTCCTGTCAAACAAATGGTGCTTTTCCATTGCCATGTAAGTTTACCAAAGGGTATCACTTTGTATCGCCACGTATCACCTAACCACTCATCACTGATCAATGGCCCTCGCAGATTCGAAGGCTGACAGCAACAAGCAGCTAACCGAAACCATGGGACTTGCCAAAGTGCTCACATGGCTGGTCCAAAGCTCAGTTGAAGCTAGAGCTGCAGTGGTGTGGGCTCCAGGGGTTGCACAGCGACCAATACTCACTGGCCGGTGTTACTCGTAACCATCATTAACCTTCATCAAATGTGCAAACCAGAACCATGACAATCAAGGTAAACTACTATGCACCATCATTAGCGGTTAATGATTAAACCACTAATCAACCATGAGAACTAGAACCATTAACTATAAAGCATAATTTTAAGCATCAGTACCCGTCAATCGACCAGCTTAGCAAGTGTATGGCTGTGGGCCATTTCCGATCTGAGTGGTTCGATTTGCGGGAGCCCGGAATGCACGGGATCTACCTGGTCAATACCAGCGATCATTGTCACAGAATCCAGGAATGCACTGATCACCCGATAATGGGTGACTAATGATGAAATATTGTGAATAGTGGGTGGGGAATACTGGTCAGTGGTTAGTGGTGATGATGGTTGATTGCGGTTGGATCATGCTTGATGGCTGTTGGTACTGGTGAAGTTGACATTCACGTTGGGTTTATGGAGGTTGATATATAACAGTTTGGGATGGTTGACAATAATGTGCAATCTTGGTCAGCATTGCCAGATTTGAACATGGGATACTGACCAACAGCAGACCATCGTTAGCCAATCAATAGTGATCATCATTGACCTGGTTCGCAAAGATTGCCCTTTACTAATCATAAACATGGTTGACATCATCAGACATGTTTAAACAGAACATACATACAGTATGTTATATCGGATGATAATGGTTGATAACGGCCAATATCATGAACCATCATTAAATGCGCAAACCAATCAACCATAACAACCAGGATTAGCCACTAAAAAAACACTATTGACCAGAATTATCAACCATCAAGTAACCTAGATCAATTCACCACCAATGGACCATTATTAACCGCCATGAACCATGGTAAGCATCAATCAGCCATGGGTCCAAACCCTACGATTCACCATGGTTCATCATGCGCACGTGCAGCCACAGGACACCCAGTGGAGTCCAAAGGCCTTTGCGCTGTTGGCAACGCTCAGGAGGACACCGGGGCCTGGGAGAATTGGATGAGTTACGCAGCTGTGCATCCCGAGACCTGCAGAAACCATGACATTCCCCAACTCTCAGCTTTGGGATCCCATGGTTTTTTTTGTGTGCCTTTTTCATTTTCGCAAAGAAACCTAGTGATTTTTTGGAACAAGTCAGAACAGGCAAATCTTTGGTTTGCAGCATGTTTTGATTCTCATTTTGCTTGTTCCGAGTCCTGCAAAAAATAGTGATTTTGATCAGAGATTGGGGTGCTTTTCTTTTCTGCATAGGTTCTTCCAGGGAACATGTGGTGGATCAAACTGTTGGGTATAAAGTCTGAGAAGACTGAGAATTCGCGACAGGCTGACGCAGTTTGGCTTTCAGTGAGCCACAAGCTGTCAGGCCAACAGTGAACCCCTAAGATCAAAAGCATTGCAAGTGGCATGTCACAAGCTCGGGCTGGAATCTCGATCACGAATACTTCCACTGCAAAGTGATATGAAACCAAAGGCTGTCTCAGTATGTCTTAGTCATTTGACTGAGTAGTCTGCATTTTTGTCAGAGTGGCAAATGGTGTCGAAACATTTGCCTAGAATGACGACAACACCCTAAGATTTTCAGCGAAGCACGTTGCTATCAATTTTCCTTTCGCTTCCAACATCCACAGATCATGGCATCTTCGCTCTCCCAGTATTTCCTGAGTCCTGAATATGTTGAGGGGCACGAATTTCGTTTCGAAGAGAATGGCTACTCATGGGTTGAGCCCGATGTCGCTGAGCATGAAGGGAACCAGATTCGAGTGTGGAGCTTCGCCTTGGATGTCCGAAGCATCAAAGAAGGAGGCTGTGGAGTCGTAGTCTATCACTACACCAACGAGATGTGTTTCAACCTCATCACCCATCCCAGCAAGGAGAACATTGAGCTTTTGGCATCCAAGAACAAGAACGCCGATTCCAACCATGGTTTGGGCTTGTATGCGAGCAGCAAGGCTCCCGACCAGTGGAGCTGCCAGGATGAGGCGCACGGGTGATTCCTCGCCACTCAGAATTGCCATTGTCTTTATACACGGTCGCTTAAGCCGTCTTGCCCCTTTGTGCCTCATGTATGCCTTAATTTGCCATGCTTTGCCATGCTTTGCCTTGCTTTGCCATGCTTTGCCATGCTTTGCCTTGCTTTGCCTTGCTTCGCCATGCTTTGCCTTGCTTTGCCATGCTTTGCCTTGCTTTCCCATGCTTTGCCTTGCTTTGCCATGCTTTGCCTTGCTTTCCCATGCTTTGCCTTGCTTTGCCATGCTTTGCCTTGCTTTCCCATGCTTTGCCTTGCTTTGCCATGCTTTGCCTTGCTTTCCCATGCTTTGCCTTGCTTTGCCATGCTTTGCCTTGCTTTCCCATGCTTTGCCTTGCTTTGCCATGCTTTGCCTTGCTTTCCCATGCTTTGCCTTGCTTTGCCATGCTTTGCCTTGCTTTCCCATGCTTTGCCTTGCTTTGCCATGCTTTGCCTTGCTTTCCCATGCTTTGCCTTGCTTTGCCATGCTTTGCCTTGCTTTCCCATGCTTTGCCTTGCTTTGCCATGCTTTGCCTTGCTTTCCCATGCTTTGCCTTGCTTTGCCATGCTTTGCCTTGCTTTCCCATGCTTTGCCTTGCTTTGCCATGCTTTGCCTTGCTTTCCCATGCTTTGCCTTGCTTTGCCATGCTTTGCCTTGCTTTCCCATGCTTTGCCTTGCTTTGCCATGCTTTGCCTTGCTTTCCCATGCTTTGCCTTGCTTTGCCATGCTTTGCCTTGCTTTCCCATGCTTTGCCTTGCTTTGCCATGCTTTGCCTTGCTTTCCCATGCTTTGCCTTGCTTTGCCATGCTTTGCCTTGCTTTCCCATGCTTTGCCTTGCTTTGCCATGCTTTGCCTTGCTTTCCCATGCTTTGCCTTGCTTTGCCATGCTTTGCCTTGCTTTCCCATGCTTTGCCTTGCTTTGCCATGCTTTGCCTTGCTTTCCCATGCTTTGCCTTGCTTTGCCATGCTTTGCCTTGCTTTCCCATGCTTTGCCTTGCTTTGCCATGCTTTGCCTTGCTTTCCCATGCTTTGCCTTGCTTTGCCATGCTTTGCCTTGCTTTCCCATGCTTTGCCTTGCTTTGCCATGCTTTGCCTTGCTTTCCCATGCTTTGCCTTGCTTTGCCATGCTTTGCCTTGCTTTCCCATGCTTTGCCTTGCTTTGCCATGCTTTGCCTTGCTTTCCCATGCTTTGCCTTGCTTTGCCATGCTTTGCCTTGCTTTCCCATGCTTTGCCTTGCTTTGCCATGCTTTGCCTTGCTTTCCCATGCTTTGCCTTGCTTTGCCATGCTTTGCCTTGCTTTCCCATGCTTTGCCTTGCTTTGCCATGCTTTGCCTTGCTTTCCCATGCTTTGCCTTGCTTTGCCATGCTTTGCCTTGCTTTCCCATGCTTTGCCTTGCTTTGCCATGCTTTGCCTTGCTTTCCCATGCTTTGCCTTGCTTTGCCATGCTTTGCCTTGCTTTCCCATGCTTTGCCTTGCTTTGCCATGCTTTGCCTTGCTTTCCCATGCTTTGCCTTGCTTTGCCATGCTTTGCCTTGCTTTCCCATGCTTTGCCTTGCTTTGCCATGCTTTGCCTTGCTTTCCCATGCTTTGCCTTGCTTTGCCATGCTTTGCCTTGCTTTCCCATGCTTTGCCTTGCTTTGCCATGCTTTGCCTTGCTTTCCCATGCTTTGCCTTGCTTTGCCATGCTTTGCCTTGCTTTCCCATGCTTTGCCTTGCTTTGCCATGCTTTGCCTTGCTTTCCCATGCTTTGCCTTGCTTTGCCATGCTTTGCCTTGCTTTCCCATGCTTTGCCTTGCTTTGCCATGCTTTGCCTTGCTTTCCCATGCTTTGCCTTGCTTTGCCATGCTTTGCCTTGCTTTCCCATGCTTTGCCTTGCTTTGCCATGCTTTGCCTTGCTTTCCCATGCTTTGCCTTGCTTTGCCATGCTTTGCCTTGCTTTGCCATGCTTTGCCATGCTTTGCCATGCTTTGCCTCTGTGTAGCCCTCCCGGCCCCGATGTCGCCCCTTTTCTTTGCCTTCCATTAGCTTTGCTAGGCACCTTGCAGGCTTCCCAGTTTCTATTCCCAGTAGTTAGCGCCTGATATTGTGTCCCTGGACGGTAGCCCCTTGTGCTTTCCGAGCCTTTCTCTGACATTTGCTTGGCTCCCCCACGTGGCCTTTCCCCCTGTTTGCGATCACCTTAGTTTTGTTTCCTCCATGCTGTTCGCTGGGCCCTTGTGTCGCTCTTCTACCCCAGCATGGCCCCGTTCTCTTGCTTGTGCGGTCCTGCACTCATTCATGTGTTTGTCAACTTGTTAAAGTTGATTTCCACTTGTTCATCCATTTTAGTTTTTATATTCTTTCATGGATTTGTTTGTCAGATTTGTCACTTTAGTGTGAATTCATTTTACTCATTTGAATCTATCAAGTCCTTCATCTATTGATCCAAGTATCAACTCACTCACGTTTGGTAGGCTGACTTGGGAAATTAGTCAGATTCTGCTAAGGGGAGGAGAACAGGGACACTTTGTTCTTTGTCACTTCCCTTCCTGCCCGGAGGCTCTGATCAACAACTTTTGGCCCCGGCCGCACACATGGGACAAGTGGAGGAAGAAGCAGGGGCTGCAACCCGCAGCTCGCCCAGAGAAGGCCAGCGCGCAAGAGTTGTTGGAGACGGAGTTGCTGGATTATGTCCGGACGGTGGAAGATCCACAGATGCCACTTGTTCTGAGATGGTTTTTGAAACACAAGTTTGCGACACTGGTCCATCCCGTGTTTCTACAAACAGCGCCAGCAAGGAGAACAACCCCCACCACAACACCAACCACCAACCACCAACCACCAACCACCAACCACCAACCACCAACCACCAACCACCAACCACCAACCACCAACCACCAACCACCAACCACCAACCACCAACCACCAACCACCAACCACCAACCACCAACCACCAACCACCAACCACCAACCACCAACCACCAACCACCAACCACCAACCACCAACCACCAACCACCAACCACCAACCACCAACCACCAACCACCAACCACCAACCACCAACCACCAACCACCAACCACCAACCACCAACCACCAACCACCAACCACCAACCACCAACCACCAACCACCAACCACCAACCACCAACCACCAACCACCAACCACCAACCACCAACCACCAACCACCAACCACCAACCACCAACCACCAACCACCAACCACCAACCACCAACCACCAACCACCAACCACCAACCACCAACCACCAACCACCAACCACCAACCACCAACCACCAACCACCAACCACCAACCACCAACCACCAACCACCAACCACCAACCACCAACCACCAACCACCAACCACCAACCACCAACCACCAACCACCAACCACCAACCACCAACCACCAACCACCAACCACCAACCACCAACCACCAACCACCAACCACCAACCACCAACCACCAACCACCAACCACCAACCACCAACCACCAACCACCAACCACCAACCACCAACCACCAACCACCAACCACCAACCACCAACCACCAACCACCAACCACAACAACAACAACGACACCACCATCACCACCAGCAGCAACAGCAACAGCAACAGCAACAGCAACAGCAACAGCAACCATCATCAACAACAACAACAACCACAACAGCAGCAGCAACAACAACAACAACAGGAACAGCAACACCACCACCACCACCGCCGCCACCACCACCACCACCAACAACAACAACAACAACAACAACAGCAACAACAACAACAACAACAACAACAACAACAACAACAACAACAACAACAACGCCGACAACACCGACAACACCGACAACAACCACAACAACCACAACAACCACAACAACCACAACCACAACAACCACAACAACCACAACAACCACAACAACCACAAAAACAATCATCAACATCAACAGCAACAATCGCGACTACGACGGTATCAGCAACAGGAACAAGACATCACCAGCCCCTGCTGATCTTAAGTTGGTGCTATTTGCATACTTATCGATAAGTATATGGTTTTAATATACTTTTCGTTTTTCTTCCATAAGTTCGCTAAATTCATATACTTAACGGAAACTCATGTTTTCCGACAAACCCTTCCGACAAACCCACCCCTACAAGGTCCAAAACACTATGGCGCAACAACAACATCCACAACAAAACTGAAACATCAACAAAGCAAACCTCACTATCACCACAACAACCACATCAAAAACAACAACGTGAACCAGCAGCTGCAGCAGCAGCAGGCATTTCACACGCCTCCTCAGGAGGTCCTTAGCCTTCAGGAACCCACCGATCCAAACGCATCAGCCATCGGCTGAGGATACGGAACTCAAGTAGTGGTCCCTTTGTCACCCTTTGGGCGAGTCTTTTCAGCAAACCTATATGGTCCTCATCCCGGAAGCAGTGGTAGCTGCGGGCGTTGACTCTTGTCATCGCCATGTTTTCGCCTAGATGGCGTACTGCGTGCAATTTTGCTAAATATTTCCACCTAGTGCCATTGTTCAGTGCAGAAGCAAGGCCTAAGCGTTGGTATGCACTCAAAAAAGATTTGGTAGCAGCAAAAATCTGATCAGCCTCTGGCTGGCTCAGATACCTACCCCCGCGCTCAATCCTATCAAACCATACGGTCAGCGATCTCACAAGACAGGCCGCATTCAACACCTCTCCATTGATGATGTTACTTGCTCTCATTTTGCTCACCTGAGCTGCCATACAAACGTCCAGGAAAGCTAGCATGAGCTTGGCATTGTGCGCCTTCAGTGTTAAGCACGGAACTCGGTCTGCGTGAAGGACTCCTGTAGTAATAAAGCCCTGTGAATGCCTTAGATGCAAAAGAAGTAAAAACATATTTCTAAGCAAACACTCGGACAAACCCATATACAAATGTCCACAAACAATATATGTATGTTTAGTAACCAATCTAGTTCATGCACAGGCACCATATAGATACACATGTCCAGGGGTGTTGTACTTGCTTTAAACTTCAGAAAATGTTACTTTCCAAACGGTATGACTTGAGCACTCCAAACCATTCACACTCGCCCATCGCCGAAATCGGCTTGATAGCTCGCGTAACTGGTCATCCACAGATCCATCTCCGAAGAAACCTGAGTAGAAAGAACATGGTTTCTACATGTGCATGGTGTTTTTTCAAATTTCAGCAACAATCTATGGAATCATAGTCAACATGCAGATTTGTTTACATGATCAAAAAAATAATTCAGGATAACGCAGGCAAGAAACCCAGAGAGTTCAAAAGATCCACAGCTGATCCATTCACATAGGATACCACTCCAAGATTCATGACGTGCATGCTACACCACTTGATGTGGCTGATGTGAAACCCTTCCAGGCTGAGAATGGGGTGAGGAGTCCTTCAGGGACAGTAAGCCATCAACCTACAACAACCCACAACAAATACCAAAACTTGTTCGAAAACAATATTCAACGTCTAGAGCCTGAAACAATTCTGTATTGCATCAGCGGTGGTTCTGCGTCGAAACCCTGTGGTAATTTTGCTCCACCTCACGCTGGCAAAGGCGAACAATAAACATGAACAATGTGTCCTTTGTGTGCAACATGTTTCAGGGAACACAAACACAAATGGACCCACAGTACCCAAAAAAAATAATGTGGGCCAAGCAACCCGTTCACCCCCTTTTTTTTTGCCTTGCAAATGTGGCAAAAATTACCAGCTCCCCAATGAGCGGAAAGGGTTAGCGCATCGCGTTGCCATTTCCAGTCTCCACGGTGTTCTGTGCAGTATGCTGGTGAGCCTGATTGGAAACAATTCCCCAAATAGTTCATGAAATGTTTGTTTGATTCATTTGGTTTTAAATATGGTTTTAACAATAATGTCAATATGTCGATGTTGTTTTTACTATCGCACATGTCCCTTGAATATATATGTTGAGGACACGATATAAAGGTTTTGCAACCCGTGGCCTGAAATAGGGCTGCCAGCATTTTTCATGTGAGCGGCTGGTAATGGAGAACCATCAAAGCTTCTCATCGGATGAACTCCCGAACTCAAAACCTAGGTGATTATGTTTTCCATTTGGAGGTTGAGCTTCAAATAAAATCAGATTGACTACTAGTATTTCCCTAAAAAAAAAGTTACGACCCAGTTGTTTCGAATAGACACATTCAAACTCCAACAGATCAATTCCCACACAGGCTGTAGGCTGTAGTCGGGAACAGCAAGCGAGCACCGTAGAGTGAACAAGGGATACCTGCATAGATCCAAGCCTCGGAAGTGAGGGACCAAGATGAGGTGAACCACATGTCACATGACCTGAAGGTTTGGGGGTAAACAGGTGGACTCACAAAAAGAAAAATACTTGTGTTTATTTCTTTATATATCTTTAAAACTGTGACTTTGACAGCTAAGCTGCTTCCTGGCTCGAAAAGCAGAACGTTCATCGATATCGCAAGAAGACGCTCTCCAACATGATTTAACGCCCACGGTATTAAAGGAGAACAGGGCAACAACTCCTTTTTTATGCAGTTTTCGGCTTCAGCTTGCATGGTCAACTGTGACATCTGCGGCACTCATCCTAGCGGGCCCGACGGGTACTGCTCTGGCTGCCGCATTTGCCATCGGCTGCTGAAGGTCGTGGCCGAGGTCCCATCGAACATCAAGTCCTGGGCAGAGGACCGTGTTCGAATCGTCACAAGCGAGATCCAGGAGGAGTGTCAAAAATTGAAGCTCACCAAAAGAAAGGAAGAGCAACTGAGGAAGGCTCCTAGAGCAGGGAGCGAAAGCAGGACTCCTAGGGCTGGGAGTGAGCAAGTGAAGAAAGAAGAGGATAAGGAGGAGTTACCCGTCGCCGAGGCAAAGGTCATCGAGGAAGAAACAGAGGCAGAGAAGACATCCAAGAAAAGAGAAAAGTCGCCATCCAAGAGAAGGAGAAGATCCAAGAAAGAGAAAAAGGACAAGCGAAAGGACAGCAGCGCAGGAGAGAAAGAGACTCCGAGAAAAGCAGCCTCCTCAGCTGGGAGGGAAAAAGAGAAAAAGTCAGCCGAAGGGAGAGAAAAAGGAAGAACAAGTGAGGGGAAAAAAGAAAGAGCCAGTGAGAATACAGTTGAGAAAAAGCCCGAAAGAGCGGAAGAGAAGAAAGAGCGAAAAAGAGAATCAAGAAGCCCATCAGTGAGAAGAGGCCGTACGGGAGGTGCAAAACTAAGGTCCAGAAGTCCCCTGCCCGGGTCTTCTCGCCCTCCTGAGCCGAGTAAGTCTCCTAGAAGGGGAGACCGCACACCTACGCCACCTCCTGGTAGGTGGGAGGATTGGTATCACTGGGAAAGAGACAAGAGTCCTAAATACTGGAAAAACAAAGGCAAGAAAAAGGTGGTTCGCCAGCATTATCGGCGACAGTACAGCTGGTGAGGTAGAAAAAGTTCATGGCACCAAAGAGGAGGCCAGCAGCAGCTTTGCCTCCTAGAGAGGGGAGGCCAGGAAGGCGACGTCCCGCAGCCGCAGTGGAAGAGGCGGTTGAAGTGAAGAGAAGTGCAGAGGAGTTATTCGCAGCAGGAGAATCGATTGAAGCCAACAAGGTGCCCCTAGGATGTCTTCAAGAAGGATTGGAAGTCATCGTGACCGGCGCCTACTGGGGACTGACATGCATGGTGTCAGGGAAGATCTTGGGCCTTGCAGTGAAGGCCCAAAAGGACATCGAACTTCGTCTTCGAGCAGAAGGGACAGACAACGAGGACCTATTGACTTGGGTATCGCAAAACCGCGAAGAAGGAGTTCGAGTGCATCTATGCGGAGACAGCTGCACCCGGAACATCGAGGCTCACGGCTTTCTCCATGCGAGCTTCCTGAAGAAGAAGATGGAGAGCGACAGAGGAGGATGGACAGAGAATTTAAGGGAGGAAGTCGACGAGCTTTCGAGGTTGAGGGCACTTGCAGCAGAGCGAGACGAGAAGGCCAAGGAAAAAGAGAAGAAAGAGAAGAGGGAAGAGAAAGGAGAGTCTTCTTCAAGCACGGATGCCAAGAAGAGCAAGAAAAAGAAGAAGAAAGAATCAGGCACAAAGGAAAGAGAAAAGAAAAAGAAAAAGAAAAAGAAGGAGGAGAGCAAGAAATGGAAGATATCTCCTCAGAAGGAGCTAGAGGCGTGCTTCAAAGATACAGGACTGGATCCCGACCCACGCATCCGGTCCAAAGTGAGGAGAAAGGTGAAGAAAAAGATGAAAAAGAAGAGAGAAGGATCCAGTGGAAGCGAGGGAAGTTCGTCATCCTCAACGGGAAGTTCTTCAAGGGCTGCCAGCGAAGGAGAGGAGGTGTTCCAAGACGAGCACAAAGTTCGTACCATCGGCCGTTTGGGGCCGGGCATGTTGACGACCGCAACGGTACGTGCAATGCAGGAGCAGTTGCTGGACGACCAGGGCAATCTTTGGAGCAAAGAGCAGAAGGAGGTACCAGCTGTGTGCCTCCAATATTTCAGGAACAACCTCCAACGGAAGCTAGCAGGAGGAGCTCTGAGAGAAGGGCTCACTATTTGCTGGAGTCTAGACCTCTTACTTCGAGGTCGCATCTCCGAGGCGGCGGATTCACTCAGCCAACGCCTCAAGGCGTTAGAGATGATCGGAAGCGGAGCCTCATGGGGGGTGGCCCAAAGAGTGGAACTCACCCCCCCAGAAAAAGGATTGCTTTCGACCCGAGCCGAGACCAACCTCGCGGCCAAGGAGAACCTCGCAGAAGCAAAAGTGAGGCAACAAGCCAAAGGCAAGGAGCGACCCAAAGGAGAGAGTGGAGGAGGCACCCCATGGAAAGGCTACCAGAAGGGCGACGGCAAGAACAAAGGGAAGAGCAAGAAGGGCGACAAGGAAGAAGGAAAGAAAGGTCCCTCCTAGAACCGGGAGGTGCAGAGAAGAAGGCCTTTGTACAGCAGACAGAGGAAAGGCCAAGACACGGGCTCCTAGATCAGGGAGCCATGCCACTCCTACCCCGGGGAGTGATCAATGTGCCTCCTGGTTTCGGGGAGGAATTTTCCAACATCTTTGAACGAGCTGAGGGTGACCAAGTCCCCACAGCTTCCAGTGAAGCCAGGCTGGAGCCTGCAACTCGTGAGCCTGGAGGGCTCTCAGGTAGCAAAAATGCTACCCAATTCTCCAGCGTCGATAGTGGAGCATCAGCGGCATTAGCCTTGGCTGACCGGCTGGCTGTTTTGCCAGTGAAATCCTCTGGCCTTAGCAGTGGTGGCAATTCGATGGCCCACCGTGAGGATGTCACTGCTGAAGACTCAGCTTCGACGCGCAAAAAGAATGGGAAGTCCGAGCTGTTCTCGTCGAAGTCGTGGGGTACAACTGAGGTTTTAGATTTGAAGGGTCACGATTTTTCATCTGCTATGCCTTTAATAGAGTCTCTACTGATTTCATGTTGTAAGACTCTGAACTTTGAAGTGCGAGGCAAGGCCAAGCCCACGGGCAATGTCTTTCCTTTGCCCACCAGTATTGACTCGCTAGAAGGTATAGTAGGACAAGATGTGGCTCTTCTTGGTGTTTTGAGATGTTTGTGTATGGCTCTCAACAACTATGCTGGGGAGGCTCTTGAAGGTCCGGCTCAAGTGAACAAGTTGCACAAGGAACTTCTTCAAGGTCTTTTTGAAGATGTGAAGGTCACTTTATCTTGGGGGCATGTCTTCAATGATGTGTCCTGGAACTCCTTTTTTCGGTCAAGAGGAGTTGACTATGCTGGTGACGAGGTGGCCACGGCTAAGTACACTTCTTGGGACAACTTGAAGAGTGCAATCCCGGCTCAAGTGGGCACTGTTGAGCTTTGTGACCTTTTGGACGGTGGATGTTTGCACTATGTTGAGAACTTCACGGATTACTTGCTGGATGAAACTTCTCGAGTTTTTACCAAAGCTCCTAGAGTGATGGTATATGATGACTCATGGGATGCGGTGTGTGAGGGGCTGATTGCCTCAGGAATCTGTAGGGTGATTTCGGAAGATGACCTTTTCAAGGTGTCAGGTCAGCCCTTGTTAAATGGCCTTTTTGGTGTCGAAAAAGGTGAGCTTGATGGGCAATTTGAATCCCATCGTCTCATAATGAATTTGATACCTCTCAACAACATTTGCCGGGGCATTCAGGGGGACGTAGCCACTTTGCCTAGTTGGGCATCGATGGGTCCCATGACTTTAATGCCAACTGAACAGCTGCTGATATCCTCAGAGGATGTGCGCTGCTTCTTTTATATATTTAAAGTCCCTGAAAGTTGGCACCCGTTTTTAGGTTTCAACAAGGTAGTACCCAGCAGATTCACCAATGGCAAGCCGGGAAAGCACTACTTGTGTGCCACCGTTTTGCCCATGGGTTTCAAGAACTCTGTCAGTTTAGCTCAAGCTGTTCACCGTTCGGTAGTGGCCAAAGCGTCACAACGTGTCTCAGAGGGACTCTCTGGTGATCAGGAGCTCAGGAAAGATAGGCCCTTTCCTCGAAGCAACTTTATGTACAGAGTTTATCTTGACAACTATGATGAGCTTGAGAAGTGTGATTCGCATTTAGCAGGTTTGATCCGAGGAGAGCCAAGCTCAACTATCCTCGCTCTCCGAGCCGAATATGAACATTGGGGGATTCCCCGCCATCCAAAGAAGGCAGTTCAGAGACTGGACAAAGCTGAGGTTCAAGGAGCCATAGTCAATGGCGTTGATGGCTATGCCATCCCAAAACCGGAGAAGATGCTGAAATATACCCAACTGGCCCTTTTGTGTCTTGCACATCGCCGCTGCTCTCAGAAGCAGATGCAAGTCATTGCAGGAGGCCTGGTGTACATTAGCACTTTCCGTCGAGCCGTTTTAGGTAGTCTGAACCATGTCTGGCAATTCATCGAAAAGTTTAATGACCACCCGCCAGTGGTCAAACTTGAAATTCCAGCACTGGTCAAATTGGAGATTGCCCGATGTATAGCAATGTTGCCATTGGCCAAGCTTTCCTTTCGTCAGCGCATTGAGACTTCTGTAACAGCCAGCGACGCGTCCACCACGGGAGGCGGGTTGACAGTGAGCACTGGACTCACCAACCTTGGTCAAGTGGCCTCCACCTGCAAAGTCAGGGGAGATCTTCCAGAAGCCTCCTCCATTGTTCAAGTCCTCACAATAGGCTTGTTTGATGGCATCGGGGCCTTGAGGGTAGCGTCGGACAGTTTGCAGCTCCCCATCGCCGGGCACATTAGTGTAGAGAAAGATCCATGCGCATCGCGTGTTCTAGAATCTCGGTTTCCTGGTACAGTCTTCGTGTCAGACATTGAGCTGGTAGATGCCGCCATGACCAAGGACTGGGCATGCCAGTTCTCTCAAGTTGGCTTAGTCCTGATTGGCGCAGGGCCACCCTGCCAGGGTGTGTCCGGTTTAAACGCCAACAGGCGTGGAGCCCTCCGTGACTCCCGTAGTTGTCTTTTTGTACACATCCCAAGGATCAAACGGCTGGTCCAGGCAGCCTTTCCTTGGGCCCAAGTCCACCTTCTAGGTGAGTCCGTTCAGTCCATGGACGAGACTGATAGGACAACTATGTCAACTGAGTTTGAATTAGTTCCTTGGGCTATCAATGCTGGGGGCGTCTCGTTGGCCCAACGCCCAAGGCTGTATTGGGTTAGCTGGGAGCTTTGTCCTCAAGATGGTGTTACCATCACAGCTCCTTCTAGTTCAGCGTTTTCATCATTTGGTACTATTGACCTTGAAGCCACCATCCTTCCAGAGCAATTCCTGGAAGCAGGCTGGTCTCTAAAGGGAGCTTCTCGCCTGCCAACTTTTACTACGTCACGACCACGCGCTGCTCCTGGGCGGAGCCCGGCCGGCTTGAACCGACTCAGCTCCTCGGAAATTCAACAATGGGAGGAGGATCTCTTTAGATTCCCTCCTTACCAATATCAGTTATGTTACCAGCTGCACAAAGGTGACCAACACCGACTTCCCTCTCCTGAGGAACGAGAAGTCATCATGGGATTCCCAAAGGGATACACAATGCACTGTTTGCCAAAGGCACAGCAGCATTCCCAGCAGCATGTTGACACTCGCTGCACCCTGATCGGCAACAGCTGGAACGTCACTGTTGTGGCATGGCTGATCTCGCAACTGGCTGCACCCCTTGGTTTGTGTAGACCTCATACCCCTGCTGACTGTGTGCAAGTGACGTCGCCTGGTTCTTCGCGCCACCTTGCTGCTTTTTTGGTGCGCCCTCCGATGAACTCTCGGCAGGTCACCAACCGTTCGGGCAATGAATACTGTTTGATTCGAGCCCTGATGAACCAAGTCAGTATAAAGGGAGAGGATATATTACTTTCTGCAGCCACTGAAGATACTTTGAAGTTTCATAGATTGCGAGCCAGCATCCCGTCCAACCTTTGGCGTTGGCGCACAGTGTGCGGATGGCAATGGCGTGGTCATAAAGACCACATCAATGTGCTAGAAATGCGAGCGGTCCTTTGTGGGCTGCGTTGGCGAATCGCCAAACAAGGACTCCGCAATGCAAAGTTTTGTCATTTAGTTGACTCGCTTGTATGCTTGCATTCTTTATCCCGTGGCCGGACCAGTAGTAGAAAGATGAGACGTACGCTTTGTAAGATTAATTCCCTGTTGCTTGCTTCGCGCAACCATGGGGTTTGGACATACGTCCATACCTCCTCCAACCCTGCGGACCGCCCGTCGAGGCGGGGAGTACGCCGCAAATGGGCAAGAAAGTAAAAGCCCACGTTGAAGCTCGCAACAAGGAAGATCGCAAGAAGGTACGTTCTCAATTAGGTCCATTGAAACATTTAACAGTCCAGCCTCGCACCCGGCAACGGTATGATGCGGCCTTGGACCGATTTTTTAAATATCTTTCTACTCATCAACTGGTTTTGCCCAAGCAAAAGCACGCTATGGATGGCGTCATGTCAGATTACTTAGAGTTTTTGTGGATGCAAGGCGAAGGCAGAGCCCTGGCCTCAGACACCCTTGCCTCCCTCCAAGACAGGGAGCCCTCTCTCAAGGGACAGCTGCCAAACAGCTGGCGCCTCATGAAAACTTGGTTGGCGCACGAAATTCCCAACCGGGCTCCGCCTTTCACAGAGCAAACTGTACAGACTTTGGTCGGATATTCGCTTTTTCATCATCGCCATGAGTTTGCACTTTCTCTTTTAGTAGGATTTTATGGTCTCCTCCGAACGGGAGAATTGCTTGGACTTCGCAACAAAGATGTTGCTCAGGCGGGTCCTACCTCAGTAGCAGTTATCTCACTTGGCCTCACCAAAGGTGGGCATCGTACAGGAGCCGCAGAATCTATTACCATTTCCCACGAAGATACTTTGCGTCGGTTGTGGCAGTGGAAGAGCCAAGTCTCTCCTGGCACATCACTCTGTCCAGCTCCCCACAAGTGGAGAAAAATGTTTAATTCCTCTTTGGAATCGCTAGGGTTGGCGGATCTTAGCTATCGCCCGTACTCGCTTCGGCGGGGTGGGGCAACATTTTTCTTTCAACGACATGGCCAGCTTGACCGCCTCCTCATACAGGGACGGTGGCAGAGTGCAAAAACTGCACGCATTTATATAAACGATGGCCTGGCCATCCTCGCCGAACAGCAAGTTAGACTTTCCCCAAAAGCCAAAACGTTTCACACTCAATTTCTCCGTAGTCTCAAACAACCCTTGCCTCAACTTGAGCAAACCCCGACACGGGGTAGGGCTGGGGCAACTGGGAAATGCCTAAAAAAGGCAAAGAAAAACAAACAGACCAAAAGGAAAAAAGAAGTGCGAGGGGCGCACTAACTTAAAGATGGGCGGACAGGACGTACCCCGGCTAGGCGGGGCCCTGTACCATCTAACACTCTTGGCTGCTATCTGCCTCGGCTAGGCGAGGAGATAAGTGGGGGAGTGTCAAAGTGTTTTAACTGGTCTGAAGAAAGGGAGTTTTTTGGATTTTTCTTTATAACTTCTTCAACTCCGAATTCCTTTAATTGACCAAACAGGTCTTGCTTCGCGACAAAAAAAGAGGTGTGAACCTGTGAGCCTTTGATTTAACGCCCACGGTATTAAAGGAGAACAGGGCAACAACTCCTTTTTTATGCAGTTTTCGGCTTCAGCTCCCTCAGGCCACCCACCCAAGGGAAATGCCTAAAAAAGGCAAAGAAAAACAAACAGACCAAAAGGAAAAAAGAAGTGCGAGGGGCGCACTAACTTAAAGATGGGCGGACAGGACGTACCCCGGCTAGGCGGGGCCCTGTACCATCTAACACTCTTGGCTGCTATCTGCCTCGGCTAGGCGAGGAGATAAGTGGGGGAGTGTCAAAGTGTTTTAACTGGTCTGAAGAAAGGGAGTTTTTTGGATTTTTCTTTATAACTTCTTCAACTCCGAATTCCTTTAATTGACCAAACAGGTCTTGCTTCGCGACAAAAAAAAGAGGTGTGAACCTGTGAGCCTTTTATTATATCTGCAGTCATCCCCATATAAGCCAACAACATTTGCTTGCTGAATGGATCCAGGGTGAGATGGCATGTTCTCATAACGCCAATATTCTTGGATCTTGGCCTTGTCCAACTTGATTTTTCCACTATCCTTGGAGTAAGGTGCGCAATACGTGGAACCAAGTAGTAGTGACTACTATATCAGAAAAAAAACATACATAACAACTTTGAGAAATTTGGTGCTCAGATCCCACTAAGGTGAGCAAACCACAAATAGAAAATGTGACTTTGCAGGGACAAGTTTCAAACAAATAGTGGTACAGCTCGTGTGGTAAGATGACAGGCATTTTCATGGTCGTTAGAGTTTTTCTGTTCTCTGGTGCTCGTACAGGGATGGATATCCAATACGGCGCCACGGGTAATCGCAACAGCTTACAAAGGTCACGCTCAATGTTTTGTGGATGTTTACCTGAAGCACCTAGCCGTGCCATTCGTTCAGTGAGCGGTGAGAGTTTAGATCCGTTGGCCTTCAGGGAAACATTGCAATCTCTGACCGCTGAACCCTGAAGCGTTGTGTTGTTCTTTACAGTTCGGATGATTGTTACATTAATAATAGCGTAGTAGTTAAATGAATGTAAATGAAAACCATATTATACATGTGTGTTCAGAGTTGGTGGTTGTTTGGCTTCATGCATCACATTGATGATCACATAGAAAAGATATTTTAATTTTCCCAAATGTTTAACCAATGTTGATTTTGGCAGTTAATGATATAGACTACCCATTGTAAACACTCTCCATGATATGCCATGACCGTCTCCTTGGCTTCCTGGACAGCTGCGTTGGCAGCCTTCTGCAGTTCAGTGCAACTGGTTGCCTGGGCAACTTGTCAGCGCAAACCATGGCTGTGGTGGGGCTTGTGTTTTATGTTCAATGTTAGGAGACATAACATTAATAGATATATTGTTAGATTGTCAAACCATATAGTTGTTATTGACGTGTTCCTTAAGATCGTTCTTGCCAAAGGAAATGGTCACAAACTCAAGGTACGTGTTCATGTTGGAAACACGCAATCACTTACTGTATAGTTGAGATAAGTTGCACCACGCCCAAGGCTGGCAATGAGGTAGTCTCCGAAGGAATGTGTACCTGGAGCTGGAAACACGACAGCTGGAGGAATCAATCATCATCATTCATCATCATCATCATCATCATCACCATCATCATCATCATCATCATCATCATCATCATCATCATCATCATCATCATCTTCATCTTCATCATCGTTTCATCATCATCAGCCAGTTCAAAAATGGGACTAGCTTAGTCCCAATTTTGTTTTGGATCATCATCATCATCATCATCACCACCACCACCATCATGATGGAACATCACCACCATTATGATCACTGCCACGATCATCATTGAGCTTCACGATTGTTACTCTCTAGAATTAACAACGTGGACGTTACTTGCTCATCCGATGAGCCACTTCAGCAAAGAACTTACAGGACGACCACTTTGTTTTCCTCACGCCATTGTGTTTAAATCGCTCCAGTGCAGGCTTCAAGTTCCACTGCGCACCGCTTGTGTACTCACTTTGCCAGCCCCCAAAAAACAGACACATATTTGTTTATTTAATTTGTTATACGTATAAGAAACTGATAGATAATGTTGCCACTTAAAAATGCACATAGAAGGCAAGAGTACACCCCCTAAGGTTTGCAATGTTCACACTGTTTACCTGACACTTCACATCGGATCAGTCTGATTTAGCCAGAGGTTCCCAGAGCCGAATGGAATACTCCGAAACAATGAGTCATTATGACTTCGGTAGTTTGATCTAATTTAGAAGGGTACCTCCTGGCCTCAAAACTAAGATTAAGCCCAGCCAAGTCTTACAGCAAATGCTTACGGCTTTGCATTTGCTTTGGCTTTAGCTTTGGCAGATGATTTAGCCTTTGGCAAATGCATGGTTGCATGCTTCATCTGACTTTTAAAAGCAGTGTTTGCTTCGGTCAACGCCTGTGTGGGCTGCGACAACTCAGTATCCTCAGCAAGGGCTTTCTCCAAGTCAGCCTTCTTGCCCTTGAGATCAGACTCGCACTCCCGCATCTGCTGAACCAAGGCAGTGCGGATGATCTCCGACCTGAGCAGCTAGCACATGACAGATGTGGTGGACAACGTGATGATACTTGGCTTCTAGATTGAGCTGAGGGCACTGGAGCCAAGTGCAGTGAGTGGTAGCTAATTAGAACAACAAGCACATTGCAACCTTAAGGGTTCAACCAAGACACACGCCAGCCTTGCTGAGCTTTACGCTCAGCTGGGAAATTTCAAGGATATTTGCATTGGCCAGGGTCATCGCCTTGGAACAAAATTTTGGATGTTCAACAAAACCCTGGACCTGACTCCTTTTGATTCAGCTTGATTACAATGATACACCATATCAGATAGCAATCAAGGAACATTCTTTGCCAGCTGTTGAGGAGTTTTTTCCTTCTTTTCTTTCTTCTCCTTTGGTTCCTGCTGATTGGCGTCCTTGCCACCACCTTTTCCCTTTCCCTTGGATCCACCTTTTCCCTTCGGAACACCTTTGCCTTTCCCAGCTCCTTTTCCCCCAGCTTCCAACCCAACATTCTCTTCACCAGTGCCCGGTCCATATCCAGCTTCAGATTGGACAGACACCCGTTGTTGGTGCACGTCTTCTGCGTTCTCGGAATCTTCGAACCAACAATGATATAGAGTCATTTCCTTATTGGAGGAAAAGGTTTGGGCCATCATAGTGATGGCATGTCATATGCAATCTGTATTTTTTTAACATGTTCTGGCACGTTTCTAGCTAGTATTTCAGCTTAGGCTCGGGAACGTCAGCAAACTCAGGGTGTGGCTTGGAAAGCCCCTGTGCAGCCTGCACTATGGATGAGGAAAAGATGAAACATATACATTGAATGATAAACAAATTTTCCAGCGATTCATTCAAACCATCCTGAAGTTCACATATGTATGTGTTTGTTCATGCATTCGGATGCATTCATTAAGTGACAGATCTAGATACTGGTTCTAGCCTTGCTGCTGACCAAGCGATCAACCAGGTCAGCTCGTTGGTCATACTTCACCATCAGTTCCTGAGCAAAATGAACAGGACATCAAAATCGATATATTGTGTTGGGTGTGTGTTTGTTGGCTACTTGCATCACATACCTTAATGCTATCGTGGCTCTGCTTTGGTCAGCCATTTCCACACCCCAAGATAGGATGTCGACGTAGTACGAATATCCTCCATGATTATGGATGAACAGGCCCAATCCTCATTAGCGTTCTTGAACTCAGTGAAGAGTTTCTGCAGCAACTGATCAGATTCCTGCTTGGTTTGACATGACTTGGTTTCTTCAAACATTTGCTTCACCTTGTCCGGGCAATTGTTCGAACGAATGGATCGGTAAAACCTCATGTATTGTGCTCTTGCTAGCTTTCGGTTTTCCTTCTCATCATCAACTTCTTTCATAGCCTCATCAACTAGACCTCCCTCGAGAAGACGATCTGCAACAATCTTGCAGGCTTCTGCTAAAGGTGCTAGACCTGTAGCCCTAACTGCTTCCATCTCTGCTGCGATAACACCTGGGTTGGCAGGAGCTGCTTGCGTTGCTTGGGCTGTCAAAGGTTGGGCAGGAGCTGCTTGCGTTGCTTGGTCTAGAGGTTGGGCAGGAGCAGATTGCGTTGCTTGGGCTGTCAGAGGTTGGGCAGCTGCTTGTGTTGCTTGCGCTGTCGGAGGCTGGGCAGGTGGCATGACCGCCTGTGGGCTTGGTACTGCACTGGTGCTAGAAGCTTCTGCTGGCGGGCTTGGGGCTGGTGCCATGGGCAATGCCGGTGGAGTCTGTGTCATCTCAGCATTTGTCGGTGCGCCATCCATCGGAACTGGAATGGCCTGGGCTGTAGGTTCAGGTTTGGGGCTGGCAGGTCCTGTGGTGTTGTTTGTCGGATCTGGGGTGGGTTGGGCCAGATGGCTGGGCGCCTTGCTGAAGCTGGTGCACGGAGGACCCATGGCCACCACCCTGTACTCAACAGTATCAGCTCGAGCCAGGGGTGCTGATGGAACAAGACTGGGGCTGGCTGCTGGGGCGGGCCGCGTGTGTATCCACATCCATGGGTGCTGGGATGGTGGGCTCATCTGGGCTGATAGGCTCATCTGGGCTGGGGGCTACCGACACCTCCACATCACTTTCCGTGTTGAAGCTCATGGTGGTACTTGGCCGGCGAATTGCTGCAAAGAAAGCTTTCATCCCGTCAGCTGTGACAGGTGTGAATGTGATTTCTGGCTTGTTCACAGGTGCTGGTGTTGTTGCTTTCGCAACAGGGGCAGGTGGAGGTACATAGCTTTTGGCCAGAATTTCTCCTAAGGGGACTGGTGGGGAGGCCGAAGTTGATTCAGCAGGCTCTGCAGGTCTGGGTGACGGTGCTGAAACGGGCTCGGCTGGAAGAGGGCTAGCAGCTGCTGGTGCTGATGCTTCATCACTCCCAGAAAGTAGAGGGGGCTGTCCATGACCATCCTTAGCTACATACAAAATCATCAGAAAACATCATACTGCGATACAATGTGTTTAACATTTTGTAATATGCTATGTGTAGTGTTTAACCCTGTCCAGGAGCTTCCAAATCCAAAGAATCATCTAACCGCATGGTTGGCAGCGTCATCAGTTCCGGGGTATCTCCATCTCCACCTGCAAGCATATGGAATCAAGAAAGTTGTTAGAGAAGTTAGTTTTCTGATGTTTGATTTGAACATACTGGTGTGAAACCTGCCTTCATGTGGTGCTGCAGCTTCAAAGGTAAGAGCACGGGGTGCTAATGACTCTGGTGCTGGACAAAACTGTTTCCCTTCAGGTGTAACTTTGGTACTGGGAGTAGGCTCCACTGAAGTATGGGATCTCTTCCCACTTGAATCCCCTGATGAGAGAGCAGTCGACGCAACACTACGGGCCAAAGCTTTGCGACGATTGCCGGCATCAAGGGCTTCGGCAGCCGCCTGCACGTATGTGATGGGATTGTTAGATCTACTGGTGGGGATGATCAGCCTAAGGCTACCTCTAAAGTGCATTTACTGACATACTGCATCACAAGTGTGCACACGTATTCACTGGCCTGTTCCATTTCCTTCTCAAGATCGGCCATGGACTAAGGACAACCACAGCTTCGCGAGTGATCAAGTAGCGCCACTTGGCAAAAAGTGCTTGGACAAATCAAAGTCAGAGAATTCAATGATGACCATGGTCAAATGGGGGTCTGTCACGGTGTGTCGCGCTGTGTCACGCTGATTTTCCGATAAGTAGGCATTTTTAAAGGCTTTTTAACAATTAGTCACGCTCCGTCACGGTTCTGTCACGGTGGTGCCCCCTAAGGGATCTCCCCACAACACTCGTGATCACACCAAGATTTTTCTCCATGCGCTGTCGTAAAGTCAGATTGGTTCCGCTTTGCAGACGAAACCTAATGATACTGCATCACAACCACATAGATCCCAGGAATACACCAGAATGGTTTCCTCAAGATTCTTGTCAAGATTGTTTTCGGCATCACCCCGGGGTCCAGGCTGTCACTAATTGACTCTTAATTAACAAACACATAAATCATATATATGGACTAGATTGTCCAAGGCAGCCCTGATTGGGGCTTGTATCTGCCAGCATCCTTCTCGGCAAGCAAGAAAGTCTTCAGGCTTTCAAGGTCCGCATCAACCCAGTTGCGTGGGGCTTCCTTAGGTGAATTAACGTGAGATCCTCATATGCATTACCAAGTCCACATGAATCATAAATCAGCCAAAAAACATATGGAACTGGTCGTTCCTTCTGAATCTGTGTGAAGAGCTTCGTGATCAGGCCAGCCACGGATGCCTTTGAGGCAGGGCAGAGCCAGAAAATACAAGGGAGTGAGTACATACGCACATACAACACATGCTAGTTCTGAAAGCTTTTTCAGACAAGAATCATCTTGGTTTCTGTAGTGCTTCACACATGCGGCACCAAACTGCTTGGTGTAGATCTGTGAGGATTTCAACTGTTTGGTACCAGTTCTTAGTCGGCGTGTGGAGGTTGAGGGATCAAACAACTGGCGCTGATGCTATGCACTGCTAGATTCCCTAATTCTTGAAGATTGCCTCAAAGCCATATCCAGAATCTCACCCCTGACGCATGTTTGGTTCCTGGATGGACAAGGCCCAAACATCTAGCACCATAGTTGTAGGTGGAGATGCATTCATACAAACCATCCACAAAAAATAAATACATACTATACATGTATAAACCACTGTTGTTTTATAAACGTACGCACACTTTGCGCAATGTGATTGTGTAGCAACATATCGCAACGAGAGGCATTGCATTCAAGATGTATGCATAACATAATTTGTAAAACGAAATATATGTAAAACATATTGTTCATATATATATATACATATATAATGATTTATAAGTTAGATACATATAATATGTACATATATATATATATAAATTTATTGATGAACACTATGTAACATGAGGTGGAGTTTCCTTTATTTCGAAAGCACCCCATATGGATGACAGCCCGTTGCCATCAAGAAAATCAAGAACTCAAATTCAAGATGAAGTTTATCCAAGGATCACCCACGTACGTTTGGGATCTTTCTTGCATTTGGTTTTCGTAACCATGACCCTGCCCTTAGCCAATCTCTGCAGGTCTTTGCGCTTGTCCTTTGGCAGCTTCGATTCAAAGTCTAGCACCATAGGCCTGGGCAAAGCAGAGAGGACACGAGAGTTTCTCAACTTCGAAGTTATAATCAAATATTTATTTGTGGGAAAAATATTTAAGAATGCAACAACTTAGATCCTGGCGAATTCCCAAATAGCATCGTAGGTTTGGGGCTCCAGTGAGCATACAAACCCATAAAGGTTCGCTGGAAGAACGATGGACCGCAGTTGAAGAGTAAGTGTTGGTAGTATGGACACTTCCACAACACACTGGAGCCTGGCTGCTCCACCTCAGTAGGAAGCACATGCATATACATACAAATATGCACTGACAATCAAGCAGTAAACATAACAAATATATTATCACAGACTGCACCAACAAACATGCATGAATCAACGCAATGCTGAATTGCAACGTTGGTGCAACCCAAAATGCCCCCATCACCATCGCGACCATCGCTAGCATTGCGAATCGCGATGCAAGTTCATTGCCCAATACCACACAGCCCTTGGTGAGATCACCCATTATATTTTGATAGCGTCGAGTAGTCGATGAGCTGATCCAAACCCACCTCATGTTCAAAGATCATAGCAGACTAACTTTTCAGTAGAAATCAATGAGCTGCAATGCATGCATCACTATCACTATAATTTCAAAAGCGAGTGTCGATGAGCAAGGAACTCCGCCCCACAACAATGCTCCCGATCGCAAGCGGAGAACTTGCTTAAGGGCCAACAAAAACCCCTGTGGGGTTGTCAAGTCTTGCAACGGGTCGGTCTCCACATCGAAGGATTTCCTGGTTGATGCATTCATATATATGCACGCTGCAATATCAATTATACATCAGCATAAATTCATGCCAGTCAACATCACTTGCTAAGAATAGGGCACGGCAAAGCCAGACCGACCTTAGGCATATTTGATGATCAAACCCATTCACAGTCATAAATGTACACACCAGATCACACCATTGGATTCACAAGCACGCAACAGATTAAGTTTCCTCGGCCATCGCTGATCCCCTCGGTCTTTGGCCAAATGCCCTTGCTAGGTTTCCAAAGCCGCTAAAGCATTCAAATACATCCAGGTCCTCGGGGGAAGCTCTGTGGATAGGATTGGATCTCAACTATTCATCGGAGATGTTGACTGTACTAGTGTGATTATTTTAAAAATTTCTATTGCTAACAAAAATGATGATATAGTCGGAATTGGTTGTAGATGCTGAACTACTCATGTTTTTAGTCAAGCCCATGTCCGGAGATGCATCTGGAGGCATTTGTTGAAGGACGTAGTCGCAACAATGCAACCTCAGCTATTTTGCGACAAACCCTATTGGTTCCCAAAACTGTTAAGCAGTAGAATCAACACCCACCCATACATTTTTAATTACAACTCAGTGGCTACCAACTTGAGAGGCTTTGTTTTGGAACATGGACACTATACTGAAGACAAGCAACAAGATGATGGGACAGCCAAAGTAGATCAGCATGGCTGCTTTCACTTTGGAAAGGCCCCGCATTGTCACTGCAATGACACAGGTGGGCTGTTAACGCTCCAAGGTTTTTAGGACACTGCTGGCTGCGGAAACAATTATCATAAGTCAAATCCAAGCTTATGTGGTTCCTTCAACCTGTAGCACTGTGAAATGAATTCGAATCGCATCATGATCTACCATTTTTTTCAACCCAGAATTGCCGCTGGTTCATCTCGGTTTGAGTTGAAGAACTCAAGCGCCACCATTGCGGCATCAACACCCCAGAGCTACTGCCAAAAGCTGGCCAATCGGCAACCCTTTCAGAAAAGCATTTAAACATGATATGATGATAATATGATTCTTTTTTTCAAGACCTGCATTATACATCTCAACAACGATTGTTTTTCATGTTGCATTGCGTATATTCATCAACCAGGGTTAGCCGCTAACCAGATGATGCCAAAAAATCATTTCTTTGGCCAAGAACCAATTTGCTTGGCAATATCAAATGCTTTCGTCCAACCTCCTATCTTCAAGACTGACAGGGTGCATCCGTTCTTCTTGTTCTTCTTGAAACCCAATTGTGCCGTGGTCACAGTGTTGGCTTCAGAAACGTAGATCTGCTTGACGTACCACCTGAGTGCTGTCGGTGAACACGCTGAATTCAGCAAGTACAAGTCGCTATATTATGTGTCATGTTGTATCGATACATGTATCTTGGCAAGTTGGTGAATTTGCTAACCTGCTTGCTGACTAAGGGAATGCTAATGTCCATTCACATTTTATGGTATTTTTTTCAATGCCAATTTTGGGGTGAAGAAAAGCCAAGGAACAGAATTCCAATCGAAGAGGCTTCTGAATTTGGTCCCTTGAGGGTAAAGCTCTTCTTGGAACCAGCATCATCAACCAAAGGAATGCCAGCAGCTTTGATTTGCGGTTCCTGGGTGGAAGAATGTGAAGGTGTGTTGGAAAATAAACAAACAACATATACTCCTGCAAGGAATTAAACACATGTTGGATTTGGATGATGATCTCAACGTGCTAAAGCCTAAGGTGGGCAATGATTTGAATGATATTGAATGGAATGGTAAATTGAAGTTCTGTGGGAATTTAGCGAAAACACAATGTGGAACAGGTAACTGATAGTGCATCCATGAATCCATATCAGCCCACAGTTCAGCCATCGTAGCATGCTTGGGTTTGTCCTCATCATCTCCGCCCTCCTTTGGATTGATACCCTCACCATCCTTCTTTGCCTCCATAGGGGCATCAGTCTCCATGGGGGTACCTGTCTCCATTTCCACCTTCTCTTCCATTTCCACCTTCCCTTCACCTTTCCCATCACCACTCTCAACCTGCGACTGCTTCTTGCCGCGTCCACCTCTTCCACGGCCACGACCTTGGCCTGCTGGCTTTTTGCCGATGACTCGTTGGACACGTTTGTCCTGCTTGGCCTTTTCCACTAAATCAGTGGCCTGATTGACTTTTCGAGCTTTGGCCACCTGGTATGGGGAAGGTAGATGGCAAAGAAATTTTTACCAACATAATGAGATGGCGTGACCAGGTTTGAGATAAGAACAAAATTATTGTAGATAATCAATTTCCTAAAACTTTAGGATAGCGAAAGAGAGGCAAAAGGATTAAACAAAAATAGATGCATTATCATCAACATGATTTATTTTGTGGTTGATGGAAGCCACACTGCCAAGTACAAACGTTTACTAGAAAGCTACTTGAACGATGATGCACCTCCAACTGCTTGGCATGAATGTCCACTTCACGATCAGCATCGGGGTACAAACGTTCAAACTCCTCCTTAAGCTCTTGGTTCATCTTTTCATCTAGATCAGGTGGGGCGGCGTGCACAGGCTTTCTGTCCTGCGCATAGCTGAGCATTGTACATCATGGGTTCGCCAGGTTTATGTGAAATACATACATTATTATTCTTGATCTATTATTATCGTTTTAAATCATCTAGAAAAAAATAAACAATGATATCAAGATATGATTTTTTAACATAACCATGACACAAACAGTACAGTTTGATCCTATATCCTTGTCAGCTTGACGTCGATGAGACTTATCCTCGGGCACCGTCTTCAGATCAGAAAGGTTTAAACTTCCGAAGTCGTTGATCACTTGCGTTTCCATCTCGTCAGGTGAAACCTGAGAGGGATGCGATATAATATATGTTTTGATATATATATATAGCGACATTTCAAAGTTGTAACAAATAAGATGTTGTAAAGCTGAATGGTTCCTCAGTTCCTCCCTTTTGCGACAATGATATACATATAATTTACTTAAAAACAAATATATCTATATATATAAAAGGAATATAGTCATTATATATCCCCAATGTGGTCGAGCAATCTAGCTAGTGAACCTTAGATGCTGAAGATGGAGTCCCAACGGATGGTGTCGGTGTCGATGCCACAGACAGCGCGCTGCTCGGTGTGCAGGTCCGAGCCAAAGAGGAAGACTCATCTCGCTCCTTGAGGTGGCAGTGGGGCTGACGTGTGAGAAAGAACTATGTAGCCAACATGTTCGAACACTTTATGCCTTGGATATTTTTGCTGATACTAGCCTTAATAACTAACAACATTCTCAATGCCAAATGACATAATCATAAGAATCCAAATTGCTTGAATGCAGAAATCTTGAGTTTTGAATTTGCATTAGTTTCCAACTGTTGTTTTCAGTTTACACTGCTGGTGAATCAATTCAAGAACAAAGCTGAGATTCTTGACACTGTGCATGAAACTATATGATATACATATATGTTTTGATTGCTGAACTCATGCGGTGCGATCTACAAACCACATAGCAACATCCCACTCACATATGAACATTTGTAATGCCAGTCTCCTCCACAGCAGCATCGACAGCTGCATCCACATCGCAATCACCTGCAGGGGCTGAAACAAATACACTGTGTTGGACTCCCAGTGGCCAACATCCTTGTAGCTGAGATTAACATTTTTTTGTTAAGTAAATATGTAATGATTCAAACACATAAACATGTTTTTCTTCACTTTGAACTACCACACCTTCAACTGTCAAGAGCTTGGTCAAAAACCCTTTCAGCTTGGCAATGATGGGACACTTTGCATTGCTTGTCCTTTTCGTTAAGAACAAAGCATGCACCACCATAGCTCGCATGATAGGGGCCTGATTGTCGGACCAATCCTGGGCTCCATGGTGACACCTTATGACATCATTATTCAAAATTGATTCTTGGTCAATCATCAAAACACCTCCAAAAAAATGCTAAAGATGTCGCCGACTTTCCTTGATGCACCGCGCACGCGCCTTGTCTCCCAAGATCAAGTAGCGCTTTGCGAGGGTACGCAGCACCACCTGCATGGGAATCAACATGATGCGACATAATTACATATATATGTTTATTGACTTGTGTTACAATACTGCAAAGCCGATATCCAGACACCCCAGACATCCCGGTGATATGGGTAAGTAATATGATCTTAACAATCGCTCTTGGTGCTTTGTGTAAATGTATGATTGTTTTTGTAGATTTATATTGAAAACCCATTGTTTCCACACTGCACGTAAGAAAAACTGTTAATAAAGTATATTTTGGAAAATAATCTGGTGGATGATTAGACATGGTTTTGAAAGCTTTCTCATTGATTGATTTTTATTTGGAGGTAAATGAGGCTGACCCAGCCTGGTGTGTCTTCAAATTGGGCACCTGGCAGCGATCAAATGAAGAGAAATAGTGCATGATGAAGCGCCAATGCATCCTCACCTGAGTTTGGCTGAGGAAGGGAGGACACATACGAAACCTTTCTACTCTCCTTGTGTATGTACATATATACTGATTCGCTCTTTGAGGTCTCCTTTGTGATTTAATTTCTTATTGATGGGTTTTGGTTTGATGTTGGGACTCCGCAGCTAATGACAAACCAAGCAGCCATGTCAGCACTGTTGGGACCAGCTTGTGGCACTTGCAGCACGTTGCGGTCCTAGGGCTGAAGTAAACCGGAAGAAACACATATGTTTTTGTGGAGCGAAACCACTTATTTTGTTCACCCCCCTAGACCACTCAAAACAAAAACGTTGCACCAAATCAAAGTAAGCATCCTTTCGGATATCATCCAATCGCCCAGGATGGGTGAACCAGGTGTTCAGAAAGTCCTCCAGGGGATGTGTGTGTGTGTGGATGGGTGAGTAAAGGTATATACGCATGATTGCAAACACATATATGTTTTACTTTGCATGATGCAACCCCAATCCTCCAACACCACAGCGTTGTTCCCCTCCATGGCTGGCCAGGCAAAGACAAGATCTTTACACGGATGCTGGAAAAAGGGTCTGCAGCGTGATGGCAGGAAGAGCCAATTTGGTGACATGGTGAGATCACTTGTAGTTGAGTGCCACATATTTGGCATGTCCATGAGGCTCTGAGTCTATATAAGTCATTGTCTATCAATTGGGTCTCCCAAGCAGCGCCACAGCCCCAGGGTCACCAGGTTCACCGCCCCACTTGTCGATGATGTGCGAAGGTTTCGAAGCTGTAGCTGTGCCATCTACCTGAGCGGATAGTTTACCCAATTGGGCAAGTCCTGCATCAGTAACACATAAAGGCAACAACTTTAAAGCCTTTAAAAGGGGTAGCCAAAAAATGCCAAAAATATGCTCAAGTAAAAGATGAGCTACCGGTACCGGTGGCGTCGCTGAAGAACAAGCAGTGCCCGTGGCTTTGCCAGAATCACGGCTCGCTCGGTGAGCTGCTATTGTGCGCTTCATCCGTGAATGTGAAAGAGGTTAAGTTTTAGTTGATGTTTCCAATCACAGCTTGTGGTGGAAATATTGAGTGAATGGAAATTACTTGTGATTTCAATCTAGTCTAGTGGTAGGTCATGACGTTGATCAATGATCAGGTCATTCACAAACAGAGCCTAAAGGCCTAGACATCACGGCTGACAGTCCCAAATGTAACGGAAACCAACGGAAATCCGATAAGTATACGAATTTGGACTCTAACGGATAAGTAGGTCCTATGAGACGACTCAGCCGACAATGGTCTATAAATAGACTCAGAGCCTCAGGGAGCAGCAGCCATACCATATTGACGACGATCACTAGCAGCACCAGCACTGGCGCTGGCACCAGCTCCAGCAGCAGCACCAGCACCAGCACCAGCGCTAGCACCAGCGCTAGCACCAGCGCTAGCACCAGCAGCACCAGCAGCACCAGCACCAGCAGCACCAG
>VSDK01015531.1:428329-439081 GCA_009767595.1 Symbiodinium kawagutii
ACAACAATCATCAGAACAACCAGGACAAGATCAACAGCAACAATAATGAGAACAGCAGGGCAACTACCACAACGAGAACAATCATAACATTCTGCCGTAGCAACAAGTGCAACCACAACCAACAACAACAACAATGATAGCCCCCGCAGCCCAAGCTTCAACCAACACGACTGCAACAACAATATACAACATTAAGAGACCTAACTCTCGCTTCTTTCAAGTCAGGGTGTCCATGAAACCAGGGTGTCCAAGAAGACTTGCTTGGCTGAAATAGGCAGCAAAACCCGGGGGGAAAATACACATCTTGATTGTTTGAATGTGCGCGCTGATGATAGTGATTTTGTTGTGCAGGAATTGGTTGATAGCAAGAGAGTGGCTTCACAATGAAACTTGAAAGAGAGCCGAGGTTGCACGGAAAGGCAACCTACTGCATTCCGGTCCTCAGCGATGCTTCCGATGCCATCAAGGTCATGGAGGACGAGACTCCGGCAGATCAGCTCCCTAAAGGATCAATAACTAGGATTCTTGGACAGATTTTGTATGCATGTGTGGCAGGTGTCAGTGTAGCAAGATGACGCCAAAATTGGTAAACTTTCACAGGTAATTCTTTTAGTTCCTACAGCAGTGAACTAAGGGTTCCATCATGAAAAATGGGTTCAGCATTTTGCGAAATGAGTTTCACAACCAAGGGAGCCGGGATTCAACCGCTTCGGTGAGAAGGAACCTCCTTGGAGAGACGTCTACGTGATCGCCTTGTGGGGCAGGGACGGACAGGTGAGGAATCTTGTCCAGGGCTCAGACGCCACGATTGAACTGATGCGTCGACGTCTGGAGGTGAAACGTAGAGCCTTGGGTAACCAGCATCAGGAGACGCTCGAGTCCATGAACACGTTGGCGACGGTGCTACAAGCTCGCGGGAAATGGGACGAAGCAGAGAATTTGCTCCGAGAGGCCTTGAAAGGCAGAAGAGAGACCTTGAATGCCCAGCATCCAGATACGCTCACCTCCATAAACAACCTGGCGGCAGTGCTGTGGAACCGTGGCCACTTGGAGGAAGCTGAGCGATTGAACCGAGAGGCCTTGAAAGGCCAAAGAGAGACATTGGGTGCACAACATCCAGGGACCCTTACCTCCATAAACAACCTGGCGGCGGTGCTGTGGAACCGCGGCAAGTTGGAGGAAGCAGAGGATTTGCACCGAGAGGCCTTGAAAGGCAGCAGAGAGACCTTGGGTGCCCAGCATCCAAATACGCTCAGCTCCATAAACAACTTGGCGACCGTGCTGAAGGCCCGCGGCAAACTGGAGGAAGCAGAGGATATGCACCGAGAGGCCTTGAAAGTCCAGAGAAAGATCATGGGTGCACAACATCCAAGTACGCTCCTCTCCATGAGCAACCTGGCGGAGGTGCTGCATGTCCTCGGCAAGTTTGAGGAAGCAGAGGATATGCACCGAGAGGCCTTGAAAGTCCAGAGAGAGATCATGGGTGCACAACATCCAGGGACGCTTGCCTCCGTAAACAACCTGGCATCGGTGCTGAGTGACCGCGGCAAGTTGGAGGAAGCAGAGGATTTGCACCGAGAGGCCTTGACAGCCCACAGAGAGACCTTGGGCGCAAAGCATCCAGACACTCTCCGATCCATGAGCAACCTGGCGAAGGTGCTGTGCAACCGTGGCCACTTGGAGGAAGCTGAGCAATTGAACCGAGAGGCCTTGAAAGGCAAAAGAGATACTTTAGGGGCACAACATCAAGATACGCTCAAGTCCATCAACAACCTGGCGATGGTGCTGCATAACCGTGGCAAGTTGGAAGAAGCAGAAGATTTGCAGCGAGAGGCCTTGAAAGGCAACAGAGAGACTTCGGGTGCACAGCATCCAGACACTCTCCAATCCATGCACAACCTGGCGGCGGTGCTGCAATCCCAGGACAAGTTGGATGAAGCCCAAGGATTGCTCCGAGAGGCCTTGAAAGGCAGAAGAGAGACCTTGCGTGCACAGCATCCCGACACTTTCACCTCCATGGCCGACCTCGGCTGCGTGCTACTCCAGCTCGGCCGATTCAGCGAGGCAGAGGACTTGCTGCGGGAAGCTTCGAATGGCTGGAGAGCGGCCCTGGGCGACACCCATCGCAACACAGTGGACTGCATCAAAATCCTCGCCCTCGCGCTGCGGGCACAGGGCAAAACAGCCGAGGCCAAGAAGTTGGACTTCTTCGATTTATTGGTTTCTGTTCGTGAGCACTTGTTGGCACCTTCTGAAACAAGTAGAGAGGCTGAGAGCTCCGGCAACCGTGCGGACTTGTTGTGATGCCCTGAGTCCTCCGAAGAGAGCTGGCCATCCCAGACATTCGTCGCCATCCAACTGGTCGCCAAGGTGCTCCAGGCGCAAGGCAAAACGCCCGAGCCCCGACGAGGTGGACCCGCCTGAGGGCTCCAGGTACCTGGTGCAGCAGCGGTGAGTTTTCCAGAGAGCACCTTCTGTCCCAACGAGTTTCACCTGCGGACGAGGCATGGCCAAGCCATGGTGAGGGAACATCCCGGCCATTCGTGGGAGGTTCACCAGGAAAGCCGATCCATCCCTAATATTTTCCTGTACTGAAGCCTTGATTAGCGGGGGCAACTCTTCATTTTCCGATTTTCACCTTCGCTCAGGAGCTTCCTGAAGGATCTCGTGCTGGAAGTGTTGGAGCGAAACAGAGACAAGGCGGGTGCTCCAGCAAGACAGGCTGTCGGGTAGTTCAGGCCAGCAATGGAATCCTTCAGATGATAGGATTATATCTTGTGTATATGATGGCGAAGTAATTGATAGTAATGGTTCCTGATGGGTACCTTGTTTGATGATGGTCAACTTGTGGCCAGTTGGTGGTTTATGATACGCTTAATGATGAATAATGATGGTGGAGTTTTGGTTCACGATGGTCAATGATCCAACACTGAGCCCATTAGTTTTGCCAGGTCATGCTGCCAGTGGCCAATGTTGACGTACAAACGTTTTGATTTTTCCGGGGCTTGAAAGTTGCAGCAGCAACGACTTGTACCTGTGGGTCGACCCCTTTACCCTTCATCCAATTTCCATACGTCTTTGTTGGGATGCTGATTTTCTAATTTTTGGAATGGTTGGGATTGATTCATAGATTCATACCCATTTGGTGTGATGAGGGAGTGAAGAGGCAACGGGTGCGTCATGGCACGTCTTTATAGCTCAATCTGGCTGCACGCATGAGATGCGACACCAGCTTCAAGACCAAACCCCAAACCTTGGATGCTCTATTTAGGAGGAAGGACTTTTGTTGATGCAGATACTGTATATGTCAACAGTTGTGAAGATGTGATGCCATGAATCAACCATGATCAATCCTATCTCATTGACTACTATATACTCACTATTTACCGACTATTTACCCATCATTTTCCCATCAACCATTCAGTAGCGTAATCACTACCCATCATTTAGCCCTTCATTAGCCATATGAGTTCCCGGTCGTGAACCATTCATTAGCCATATATGATTTCCCCATCATTAACCATTATAACTATACTTCACTAATCATAAACTACCCATATGCATAGATCAACCATCATTCACCATCATCTACCCATCATTTAGCGATCACCAAACATTCACCATCATTTCCCCATCATAGTTACCATGCATTGGCCATTTAATTTACCCATCATTAACCATTCCCTCCCTATGATTTCCTCATGCATCACCTTCCGCTCACCATGGCCAGCCCCTCCTTGGCCACGCAGCCAGGCGTTGCAGGTGCGCGGTTTGCGGTGCTGGAACAAGGGGTGCCGGAGCCCGGTGGCGCAGCGCAACGCTCCGTGGAGGCGTGGCTGCAGGGAAAAGATGATGGTGAATGGTGCTTGGAAATGGCTGGCAAATGGTTGATTTGTTGATTAATGGTTGGTCTTAGTGGTTTAAGAGTGCTTGACGGTTGATTTGTTGATTAATGGTTGGTTATTTGTTGGTTGGTTATTTGTTGGTTGGTTAATTGGTAGGTTAATGGTTTACCCCATTTATTAGCACCACCCTCACGCATCATTTACCCATCATTTACATCATTAATCCTTTCACTCATCATTAAGAGTCATTAATAACAATAATAAACCATGATCAATCCTATCAACAATCGTCATTTTTCCATTATCACCTGTTCAGTAACCATGATTTCCCCATAATTTTCCTATCATTTACTATTCAGTAGCCATATGATTTACATTGATTTACCATCAATCAACATCATTAAGTAGCCATCATTAGCGACCATTTTCAAGCCATATCATTAAGCGTCAAGTAACCATGAATTTCCCTATGAATGACGACCTGCCGCTGATTCACCATGACCAGCCTCTCCTTGCGTCTCTTAACTCAGCTGCCAGGCGTTGCAGGTGCGCGGTTTGCGGTGCTGGAACAAGAGGTGCCGGAGCCCGGTGGCGCGGCGCAACGCTCCGTGGAGGCGTGGCCAGCAACTGAGGATGGTTCGAAAGGGTCGGTTAATCGTGTTGTTTGGTGGTTTGATGGTGATTGTTCAGAAGAATCATTGACAATTTATAGTGGACTACTAGTGATTTCTAGTGATTTATGTCTGCTTTATAGTTATTGATGGTTGATTGATGATTGGTTTGTGGTTGGATCTGGTTGGTTGGTGGATGATTGGTTAACAATGTTGGTTTTTGACTTTTCATGATGGTTGACAATGGTTGAACAAAAATGATTGTCAAGATTGTTGGCATGATAGTTGATGATACTGGTGGATAGTGCTCATTAACCATGGTGGTTCATAATGGCTCCTGGTTGTTTGTGTTTGACACTAGTGGTTTCTGATAGCCAGCTGATCGATGATCACGGTGGTGGGTACTTGTAAAGGTTCATCATTGCTACGGGAGAGTAGGAGATAGTGACCACCAATAGGGAATGTTCCACCGATATAGGGAATCATATTCACTCAGATGATTGTATTAGGTAGAATGGTTATACATGGCTAAGAGTGGTTCAAGTTATGTCTCTTTCATGAAAGTATTGACTATTGACCTTGAACCATAGAGCATAGTTAGTTTATGTCTTATGGATAGATTACTGGTCGTATGATCCCCAGTTAGGGTGCTAAGCATAGGCGTATTAGCTAAGGATGTACCGAGGTGATGTCAATTTGTCGCAGCTGCCCCGTGACAACCATACTGGGCTGACATTGAGTCGGATGGTTCACGGTGAAAAATGAGAGATGGGGTAGGATTCGATAGGATGACAAGAGTGCAAGGATGGGATGATTGAACTTTTGTCATGAAAGACTTGAGACTTGCATTCCACTTGGGAAGAATGATTGATGTAAATGCTCGATGATTATCAATGATTCATGATTCATGACGTACAACTGCGAAAGTCATGATCTGCATTCGCTGGTAATCCGGGATATTCACATGTTGAAGATGAACCAAGGATTGCAAGGAGTGGTTGTTATTTCCAAATATGATAAACATGGGGTTACATCACAGGTTGCCGGGGAAATGCCAAGAACACGATTGCTTTTTACCATCGTCTATGATAGGGTGTTAGCCAGTGTAGCCAGTAGCATTTTTCAGGTACCTATCGGTTGATTATTTGCTGATAACTTCGATGACTGGCTAAGAGTCATTGGCCAAATTCTTCAGATATCATAATCATCGGTTCCAGCAAGACCAATCCCATCCCAAACATCGCTTTTGTTTTGTCAGGACTTGCATCTTCAGCGTGTGCCGACCCATCGGACGACATCAGCGACATCGAAACTGGCGGAGGAGGAGGATGAGGCAAGAGGGGGTTGGACTATGATTCCCGCTTGGCTGTTGTTGCTTTTAGTATCTTCTAGAAGTTCATGGCCGTTAACTGGCGTTAATGATGGCAAATTTATCTCAATTGGATGGTTGAAATGGTCAATAATGGTCACAATCAAATCCTGTGTAGATTCAATCATGGTGAATCATGGCCAATAGCGGTTGAAATGACATCTCATTTGTCGATAGAAGCACTATCAACAGCGTTTGCCACAATGTGGTACCTTCAAGCAGCCACCATGGGCTGAGATGGAATCAGGCGGTTCACCTATATTGTTCACCGTTGAAAATGGTAGATGGCATGGGATGACAAATGTTCGACGTTGGGATGATTGAACCATTGCCATGAAAGACTTGTATTCCAATTGAGAACCATTGCCATGAAAGACTTGTATTCTAATTGAGAAGATGCATCGGTCCATGAGGGGTGTTGATCAAAAATGCTTAAAGACCAACCAGCCAACTTTAGGAAACACTCATGTGTTAGTCAGTTGGTCATTCACCACCATAAATTACATTTCTTAGTTGGATGGTCATTCACCAATGATGAACTCCTAACCATTGAAGCCTTGGCCACTGACCATCTCATTCTTCTTAATCATGAAACATTGTTAGCCACCAAGAAACCTTATTAGCCATCATGCTTAACCAGCACTATGTCAACCACTGTTGCCAGCCATCATTGGCAATCATTGTCCACCATGATTCACCATTGTGAGCCACCAATCAACGACTAGTCAACTAGTGAGTCTCACCACGTATCAGCTAACCTGCCATGATCGCCCTCGCAGATTCGAAGGCTGACAGCAAGCAGCGAAACGACACCATCGGATGTGCCAAAGTGCTCCCATGGCTGGTCCGAAGCGCAGTGGAAGCTGGCGGAGGTCTCCAGGGGTTGCTCTCCAGGGGTTGCCATCGTTAACCATCGCTGAATGCGCGAGCCATAAGGAACCATAAGGAACCATGATTAACCACTATGAACCTGGTTTTGGACCGTCATTTTTAGCATTTAATAACTATCAATCAACAAACTTATGTAGTTTATGGCAAGGACTTTTCACCATCATTGTTGGCATGAACTAGCCATCAATCAAGCAGCTTATGAAGTTAATGGCCCGGATTTATGGCAACGAATCCGATCTGCTTAACGTTCAGGTAGCGGTGGAACACCTCCGATCTGAGTGGTTCGATCTGCGGTTAACGCACGGGATCTACCTGGTGACTCCAAGCGATCTCCAACTCCCAGGAATGCACTTATCAATGAACGCTGATGGGTGGCTAATTGTTTAGTAGTGTGCTTGGCCGGTAGTGGTCAGTGATTGGTAGTGGCCAATGATGGTTGATCATGGTTTGCTCATGATGCTTTATGGCAGCTGTCGGTCGGTCACCACTATAGATCACCATTCGTGAGTTGGTTGGTCCTTCACCAATAACGAAACATTGCAGTAATCATCATTGCTGCCTTGGCTATTGACCATCTTATTTTCCCAATCATGAATCATGAAACATTGTGAGCCACCATCAAGCATTTTCTGCCATCATGCTTAACCGGCACTATGACAAACCCTTATTGCCATGAAGCATGGGACGCATCAATCAGCCACGGATTAAAGCCCGACGATTCACTATGGCTCATCATGCGCGAGCCCAGCCACAGGACAGTGGAGTCCAAAGGCCTTTGCGCTGTTGGCAAAGCTGAACAGGACACCGCAGCTGTGCATCCGGAGAACTATGGGTGTGTTGAGATCCATGGGGCGTGTTGATCAACAATGCTTGAGGACCAACCAATCAACATCAGCAAGCACTCATGTGTTAGAAAGTTGGTCATTCACGCAATGAATCACAATGTGTTAGTTGGTTGGTCATTCACCAATAATGAACTCCTAAGCATCATTGTAGAATGGCTATTTTCTTCCTGCTAATAATGAAGCATTGTTAGCAATCGGTCAGCCTTATCATCCATCATGCCGAACCAGCAGGATCATGAAGCACTGTTGTCATCCATCATTGGCCATCATGATTCACCATGATTCACTATCGTTAACCACCAATCAACCACCAGTCAACCACCAATCAACCACCAATCAACCACCAATCAACCACCAATCAACCACTAATAAAAGACTAATCAACTATCCTTTGCCATACTTACATGGCAGCCTTGAGAATCCAGCACTTAAAGCGAAGTGCTCCCATGGCTGCTCCGAAGCTCAGTTGAAGCTGGCTGAGCTGAGGCCTCCAGGGGTGGCTCCATCGCTGTGGGAACCCCAATCAACCATGGGAAACATGATTAACCACTATTAACCTGCGTAAGCTTTTAAACGTCATGGTTAGCGTTTCTTGGCCATCAATCTACTAGCTTATGAAGTTGATGGCAACGAATTCAATTTGTTTAATGTTCAGGTAGCTGTGGACCATTTCCCGTCTGAGTGCTTTGATTTGTGGTAGCCGAGAGCGTACGGGATCTATCTGGTGAGTAGCAGCGATCGTTGTCACATGCCCAGGAATGACTTGTGATGGTTCATTGGTAGTTGTGCAGTCGACGTTCACGATGGTTTTACAGAGGTTGCTACCAGTTTAGGATGGTTGACAATGCCCAATTATGTTGGTCAGCACAGCGGGAGTTCAATATAATTGTGGGATACTAATCAAAATTGAACCAATTATTATCCTTTATGCTCCTTTGTTATCCTTTATTAACTTGACCTTCATTTTCCTTATTAGTCAGGAATATGGTTCACATAATCAAGCCTAATTATGCAAACATGCTAAAATGGTCTACATTGATTAATTGTGTTTTTTTAGTGGATGATAACGCTTCATAGCGGTTGATAACGGCCTATAGCATCAACCATCATTGAATGTGCAAACCATAATCAACCGCAATTGGTGACCATGATTAGCCACTATTAACCACAATTCCCAACCATCAAGTAACCCGTCATGCAGTCAACCATCAATGGACCATTATAAACCGCCATGAACCACGGTAAGCATCAATCAGCCACGGGTTAGAACCCTACGATTCACCATGGTTCATCATGCGCTCGAGCTGCCACAGGACAGTGGAGTCCAAAGGCCTTCGCGGTGTTGGCAACCCTGAGCAGGACACCGCTGCTGTGCATCCCCGGACCAGCGGAACAACCATAACTTTACCCCCAAGCCCTGAAGGCGGAATACCATGATTGATTTTGGAAGAAGTCATGAAAGGATCCCAAATCTTGGATCTTCAGCATGCTCATTTGCTTGTTCCGAGCCCTGCAGAAAACAATGATTTTGATCACAGATTGAGGTGCTTCTCCTTCTTCTGCATAAGTTCGTCCAGGGAACATGTGGTGGATCAAACGGTTGGGCATTAAGACTGAGAATTCGCAACAGGTTGACGCAGTTTGGCTTTCAGTGAGCCACAAGCTGTCAGAACAGGCGAACAGTGAACCCCTGATATCAAAAAAATTGCAGGTCGCATGTCACAAGCATGGGTTGGAATCTCGATCACGAATACTTCTAAAGTGTGATTATGAACCAAAGGCTGTCCTAGTCATTTGGATTGAATGGTTTGCATTGCTACCAGGGCGGCAAATGGTGCCGAAGCATTTGTTTAGGAATGACGACAACACCTTTTTGATTTTGGCAAGTCACGTTGCTACCAAATTTCCTTTCGCTTCCAACATCCACAGATCATGGCATCGTCGCTCTCGCAGTATTTCCTGAGCACTGAATACGTGCAGGGGCACGAATTTCCTTTCCAAAAGAATGGCTACTCCCACGTCGAAGCCAATGTCTATGAACATGAAGTAAGCAAAATGCATGTGTGGAGTTTGGCTTTGGATGTCCGAAGAGTGAAAGAAGGTGGCCGTGGAGTCGTAGTGTACCACTACACCAGCAAGATGTTTTTTAACCTCATCACACATCCAAGTAAGGAGAACATCGAACTCTTCGCTTCGAAAAACAGAGATGCGGATTCCAACCATGGATTGGGCTTGTATGCAACCAGCAAGGCTCCCGACCAGTGGAGCTGCCAAGATGAGGCGCTCTGGTGATTCTGAACGACTTAATAGTGCCATTGTCTCATACCGTTCTCTTCTCCTCCTTTTGTGCGTTCTGCTGATGCCTTGTGCTGCGTAGCCTTCTTGCCCCTTTGTGCCTCATGTATTCCTTGCTTCGCCTCTGTGTGGCCCTCATGTTGCACCCCTTGCTTTGCTTTCCATGAGCATTTGCTGGGCGCCTTGCAGCCTTCCCCGTTTCTATTCCCAGCTGCACCTGACGTAGCGTTCCAAGATGGTAGTGCCTTCTGCTTTCCAAGCCTTTTTCTACATTTGCTTGGCTTTGTCACGTGGCCTTTCTCAACCCGCTTGTGACCACCTTAGGCGTTAGTTAAGTTTCCTACATGCTTTTGCTGGGCCCTTGCCTCGCCCTTCCTACTTCGCTGACTGTTCACAATTCTGTGGCGTCCTGCACTCATTCATTCATTAGTCAATTTGTTTGACTTGATTTTCCATTTGTTCATCCATTTATGCCTTTGCCTTTGGACATGCGTTTGTTTGTCACTTAAGTATGGATTCATTGTACTCATTTACTGTATCATTTGATTTTTTTCAGTCCTTCATCTAACCATTCAAATATCAACTCATTCATCTATGGTTGGCTGACTCGGGTAGTCATGTACCGCTAAGGGGGCAGGTTGACTGAAGGAGAACATGGGCAGTTTGTTCTCTGTCACTTTTTTATGGGGCCAGATCGTTGTCGAAAGTTTCTCCCCGAAGGCTCTGATCAACAACTTTTGGCCTCGGCCTCATACTTGGGAGAAGTGGAGGGAGAAGCAGGGGCTGCAATCTGCGGCACGTCCAGAGAAGGCCAGCGCAAAAGAGTTGTTGGAGACGGAGTTGTTGCGTTACGTCCAAACCGTAGAAGATCCGCAGCTGCCACTTGTTCTGAGATG
>VSDK01015531.1:464773-503291 GCA_009767595.1 Symbiodinium kawagutii
AGTAAGTAAGTAAGTAAGTAAGTAAGTAAGTAACTAACTAACCAACTAACTAACCAACCAACTAACTAACTAACTAACTAACTAACACACTAACTAACTAACTAACTAACTAACTAACTAACTAACTAACTAACTAACTAACTAACTAACTAACTAACTAACTAACTAACAAACAAACAAACAAACAAACAACAACAACAACAACAACAACAACGACAACGACAAAGACAACTGCAAGAGCAAAAGCAGGAGGAACAACGCATCACCGCATTGACGAGGACCACCACCACCACCACCAAGACAGCCAGCAGCAACCACAATAACAGTCACAACACCCACGACAACACCAACAGCAGCAAGAACGAGCTGCAGCGCAACTACCACAACGAGAATAATTCAGCAGCCAGAACAACAACCGCAACCACATCCACACAACCACCACAACCCAAACTTCAACCAACACTACTGCAACAACACTAAGAGACCTAACTCTTGCTTCTTTCAAGGCCAGGACAGCGGCATTGTATGGTGACTTCACCCAGAGTAGACAAACGATCAGATTGGCAATGTGTAAACAGATCCCATCATTCAGAGCTTAGACTACAACCTGTCAAGCTTGTGCCAGACTACCAAACCAGCCCTGAAGGCAATTTCAAAACATGAACCACTGTTTCCAAGAAGACTTTCTTTGCCGAGAAAGGCAGCGAAAACCCACAGAAACATACAGTTCTGAATGTGCATGCTGATGATTTTGATCCTATTGTGCAGGAATTGCTTCATGGCAGAAGAGTAGCCGAGGTTGCTTGGGAAGGCAGCCTACTGCATTCCGGTCCTTAGCGATGCTTCCGATGCCATCAATGTCATGGAGGAGGAGACGCCTGCAGATCAGCTCCCTGACGGATCCACTAGGATTCTTGGACACATTTTTTTGTATGAGTGTGTGACAGGTGTTAGTGTAGCTTTCACAATTAGTATCTAAATTTCAGCCGGCAAGTAGTGTTCCATCAGGAAGAATAGGTTCAACATTTTGTGAAATGAGCTTTGACCAAGGAAGCCGGGCTTCAATCGCTTCGGAGAGGAGGAACCTCCTTGGAGAGATGTCTGGGTGATCGCCTTGTGGGGCAGGGACGGCCAGGTGAGGAATCTTGTCCAGGGCTCAGACGCCACGATTGAACTGATGTGCCGACGTTTGGAGGTCAAGCGCGAGGCCCTGGGTGCCCAACACCACGAGACGCTTGTCTCCATGAGCAACTTGGCAGGGTTGCTATGGAACCGTGGCCACTTGGAGAAAGCTGAGCAATTGGACAGAGAGGCGTTAAAAGGCACAAGAAAGACCTTGGGTGCACAACATCAAGACACGCTCAGCTCCATCAACAACCTGGCGGCGGTGCTGGAGGCCCGCGGCAAATGGGAGGAAGCAGAGGAATTGCTCCGAGAGGCCTTGAAAACCAGAAGAGAGACCATGGGTGCCCAGCATCCACACACACTCCAGTCCCTCAACAACTTGGCGGGGGTGCTGCAGGACCCCAGCAATTTTGAGGAAGCCGAAGGATTGCTCCGAGAGGCCTTGACAGGCGTAAGAGAGACCTTGGGCGCAAGACATCCAGACACGCTTACAATCGTAAACAACCTGGCGATGGTGCTGAACGACCGTGGCAAGTTGGAGGAGGCCGAAGGATTGCACCGAGAGGCCTTGAAAGGCAGAAAAGATACCTTAGGTGCGCAGCATCCAGCAACGCTTACCTCGATGTTCAACGAGGCGAGGATGCTTTGGAAACGTGGCCAGCTGGAGGAATCCGAAGGATTGCACCGAGAGGCCTTGAAAGCCCAGAGAGAGACATTGGGCGCCCGTCATCCAGACACTCTCCGATCCATGCACAACCTGGCGGAGGTGCTGCATGCCCTCGGCAAGTTTGAGGAAGCAGAGGATTTGCACCGAGAGGCCTTGACAGCCCACAGAGAGACCTTGGGTGCCCGGCATCCAGACACTCTCCGATCCATGCACAACCTGGCGGAGGTGCTGCATGCCCTCGGCAAGTTTGAGGAAGCAGAGGATTTGCACCGAGAGGCCTTGAAAGGCAGAAAAGATACCTTAGGTGCACAGCATCCAGCAACGCTTACCTCGATAAACAACTTGGCGACGATGCTTTGGAAACGTGGCCAGCTGGAGGAATCCGAAGGATTGCTTCGAGAGGCCTTGAAAGCCCAGAGAGAGACATTGGGCGCCCGTCATCCAGACACTCTCCGATCCATGCACAACCTGGCGGAGGTGCTGCATGCCCTCGGCAAGTTTGAGGAAGCAGAGGATTTGCACCGAGAGGCCTTGACAGCCCACAGACAGACCTTGGGTGCCCGGCATCCAGATACGCTCGCCTCCATAAACAACCTGGCTTTGGTGCTGCAGAACCGCGGCAAGTTGGAGGAAGCAGAGGATTTGCACCGAGAGGCCTTGAAAGGCAGAAAAGATACCTTAGGTGCACAGCATCCAGCAACGCTTACCTCCATGCACAAGCTCGCCTATGTGCTGTGCAGGCTCGGCCGATTCAGCGAGGCAGAGGTCTTGGTGCGAGAAGCTTCGAATGGATTTAGAGCATCGCTGGGCGCCACCCATCCTGACACTGTGGGCTCCATCCAACGCCTCGCTGCCGTGTTGAGGGCGCAAGGCAAAACGGCCGAGGCCAACGAGTTGGACCTGCCAGAGAGCTCTGGGCATCCGGGGCAGCAGCCAAGCACTTGTTTGAGAAGACTTTGTTTGCGTCTTTGTGGACGAGCTGAGAGTTCCAGCATGCGCGCGCAGCTGTTGTGATTTTGTGAGTTCTCCGAAGAGAGCGCCTTCTGACCCAACGAGTTTCATGTGAAGTCATGGCCAAGCCATCCAAAAAATGGATCATGATAGGGCCCGATCATGCAAAGTCTAGGAATAGGTCATTCTTGGGAGGTTCACCAGGGGGCCCCAGGGGCCCTTGACCCACAGGCAGATGATCATGTCTTGGCATAGTAACTTGCCAACCCGAAAGATCCACCCGGAGGTTGGCACCGACTTGAAGCTGATTGAGTTGATGGTCATTGTCATTCACAGATGAGATTGTGTGCCATTCATGGAACACGGTTTTTCATATTTTTTGTTCTGCCCACATGACCATATTTGTACATTATTCATAAATGGTACTCTGTTTCCCTTCACCTTGATCTTTTCCCGCACTGAAGCCTCGGTTTAGCTGTGGGAAAGTGTTCATTTTGCGGTTTTCACTGGTGGGTCAGGAGCTTCCTGAACGATTTCGCGCTGGAAGTGTTGGAGCGCAACAGAGACAAGGCGGGGGCTCCAGCGAGACAGGCTGTTGGGTAGTTCAGGCAATGGAAACCTTCAGCCATGGTGGTGAATTATGATTAATGATACGTTTTATCATGGGTAAATTATTGCTAAGTATATAATGATTTATAATGGATACCATGGTTGATGATGGTTAACTTGCGGTTAGTTAGTGGTTAATGATTTGCTTAATGATGATGATGAGTAATGATGGTGGACCTGTGCTTAGCAATGGCTAAGCACCCAAAAATGAACCTGCGATTGTTGCCAGGGTATGCTACCAGAGGCTAGTGTTGAAACACACACACAAACACGCACATACAAACTTGTTAGATTTTCTGGGACTTGAAAGTCGCGGCAACAACTTTGCCACTTGATTGTATGATGTGAGTCAAACCCTCTACCCCTCGTCAACATTCCATTAAACATGACCAAGCCCGTCTTTGTTGGGATGTTGTCTTTCTGAACTTGGGATGGTTAGTATTTGGTTCGTACCCTTTTGGTACGGCGAAGGAGTGAACGGAAACAGGTGCGTGCTGGCAGGCAGGTCTTGAAAGCTCAATCTAACTGCGCGCATGGCATGCGACGCCAGTTTGAAGACCAAACCCCAAACCTTGGATGCTCTATTTATGAGGAAGGTTTTTTGTTGATGCAAAATTATATGTGAATAGCTGTGAAACTGCGATGCCATGAACTAACTATCATAATCAATGACTAGTCCTATCATTTGCACTATCATTTTCCCATTAATTATCACCATCATTTACCCACCATGAACCATTGATTACTCATGAACTACCCATGAATCAACCATCATTCACCATCATTTCCCATCATATTTACCATTCATTAGCCCTAAATGATTTCCCCCTGATGAAGCATTGATTACCCATCAATTTTCCACAATGATTCACCATATGTTTTACCTGGCACTAGCCATTACCTTCCCATGATTTCCCTATGAATCATCTTCCTTTGATTCACCATGACCAGCCCCTGCTTGGCCACGCAGCCCGGCGTTGGAGGTGCACTTGGCGGTGCCGGAGCCCGGTGGCACGGCACAACGCTCCGTGGAGGCCTGGCAAAGCTGAGGATGGTTCGAAAGGGTCGGTTAATCGTGATGGTTGGTGGTTTGATAGTGATTGTTAAGAACGGTTTATACTTTATAGATTTTTATCGTGGTCTAATAGTGCTTTACAGTGAAATGAGTGAAATTTATGTAGCTTTTATATTAGTTGAATATTGATTGATGGTAGCTTAGTGGTTGGATCTGGGTGGTTGGTGGATGATTCGTTAACAGTGTTGGTTTATGACTTTTCATGATGGTTGACAATGGTTGAACAAAAATGATTGTCAAGATTGTTGGCATGACAGTTGATGCTAGTGGTGGATAGTGCTCATCAACCATGGTGGTTCAGAATGGCTCCTGGTTGTTGTTTGTGGTTGACAATAGTGGTTTCTGATAGCCAGCTGATCGATGATCACGGTGGTGGGTAAAGGTTCATAATTGATACGAAAAAGTAGGGGATAGTGACCAAACATAGGGAATCATATTCACTCAGATGATTGTTAGGTAGAATGGTTATACATGGCTTCGCGGCTTTGCGGCTGATTGCGAAGTCTCTCTCGCTATGTGTGAAGCCGGCAGTTGCGTGCTTCACCCACTACATGTCAATCAACCCTAGGCCAGACATGATATGACCTTGAGCGACTGAAGAAATCAATGACAGTGAACGAATGATCAAGTGGCACCATGATGCTTGTAGGTCCAACCCTTAGAAAAGTTTCTTTGTGTACGGCCATGAAAGTGAAAATAATTCCACAAGGCCTCCGCTGCCGCCTCCTGAGATGGTAACACCGGACGGATGCCAAAACCTGCCACAGGGATGCTGTAACCAAACTGACTAAGGCCACAACCCTTACTCATTTCGAAATCGGCTTGGATGGACGGGAGCCACCACTAAAGCACCCGAATCCAAGTCTTAGATTGAGTACAATGAGTTAAACTCTTAATATCAGCCTCCATACTTGCAATACGAGGCACATACACACTCTGCGACACCCACACCGGCACAAGGGTCTGCATCGTGATTGCGAATGAAAAGTAGAGCTCGAGACAGCTCACATGATCACCCTGTCCCCACTGCAAGCCCGAAACCCAACGAGCAAACTTGGTAGAGAATTCGGCCCCAAAAGGGCTATCTCGGATCTGCTCATCACTACGTCCCCCGTAGGAATGGAATGGCGCAACAACTTGGGGAATGCTGAAATGACCAACAACACCACTAACATTATCATGAACATGTTCACACTGGGTGAAATGGACATGGCTAAGAATGGTTGAAGTTATGTCTCTTTTGTGGAAGCATTCACTCTTGACCTTGAACCATGGAGCATAATTAGTTAGTTTATGTCTTATGGGTAGATTACTGGTCGTATGATCCCCAGTTAGGGTGTTAAGCATAGGCGTGTTAGCCAAGGATGTACCGAGGTGATGTCAATTTGTCGAAGCCGCCCCGTGACAAGGTCAACCACAATTTTCAAGCAGCGATATTGGGCTGACATTGAATCGGATGGTTCACGGTGAAAAATAAGAGATGGGATAGGATGACAAGAGTGCAAGGATGGGATGATTGAACTATTGCCATGAAAGACTTGAGACTTGCATTCCACTTGGGAAGAATGATTGATGATGATAAATGCTTGATGATTGATTATTGTCAATGTTTCATGATTCATGACGTACAACTGCGAAAGTCATGATCTGCATTCGCTGGTAATCCAGGATATTCACATGTTGAAGATGAACCAAGGATTACAAGGAGCGGTTGTTATTTCCAAATATGATAAACATGGGGTTACATCACAGGTTGCCGGAGAAATGCCAAGAACAAGATTGCTGTTTACCATCGTCCATGATAGGGGTAGCCAGTGTAGCCAGTAGCATTTTTCAGGTACCCATCAGTTCATTATTTGCTGATAACTTCGATGACTGGCTTAGAGTCATTGGCCAAACTCTGCAAATATCATAATCATCGGTTCCAGCAAGACCAATCCCATCCCAAACATCGCTTTCGTTTTGTCAGGACTTGCTTCTTCAGCGTGTACCAACCAATCCGACGACATCAGCGACATCGCAACTGGCGGAGGCGGAGGATGAGGCAAGAGGGCGTTGGACTATGATTCCCGCTTGGCTGTTGTTGCTTCTAGTATCTTATAGTCCATCATGGCCATTAACTGGCGTTAATGATGGCAAATGTATGTCAATTTAGTGGTTGAAATGGTCAATAATGGTCACAACCAAATCTTGTGTAGATTCAATCATGGTGAATCATGGCCAATAGCGGTTGAAATGACATCTCATTTGTCGATAAAACCACTATCGACAGCGCTTGCCACAATGTGGTACCTTCAAGCAACCACCGTGGGCTGAGATGGATTCAGGCGGTTCACCTATATATGGTTCACCGTTGAAAATGGTAGATGGCATGGGATGACAAATGTTCGACGTTGGGATGATTGAACCATTGCCATGAAAGACTTGTATTCTAATTGAGAAGATGTATCGGTCCATGAGGGGTGTTGATCAAAAATGCTTAAAGACCAACCAGCCAACTTTAGGAAACACTCATGTGTTAGTCAGTTGGTCATTCACAAACATAAATCACATTTGTTAGTTGGATGGTCATTCACCAATGATGAACTCCTAACCATTGAAGCCTTGGCCACTGACCCTCTCATTCTTCTTAATCATGAAACATTGTTAGCCACCAAGAAGTCTCATTAGCCATCATGCTTAACCAGCACTATGAGAAACCACTATTGCCAGCCATCATTGGCCATCATTGTTCCGCTATCATTCACCATAGTGAGCCACCAATCAACCCCCAATCAACTAGTGAGTCTCACCACATATCACCTAGTCTGCCATGATCGCCCTCGCAGATTCGAAGGCTGACAGCAAGCAGCTAAACGACACCATCGGATGTGCCAAAGTGCGCCCATGGCTGGTCCGAAGCTCAGTGGAAGCTGGCTGAGCTCTCCAGGGGGTGCTGTCCAGCATCGTTAATTAACCATCGCTGAATGCGCGAGCCATAAGGAACCATAAGGAACCATGATTAACCATTATGAACCTGGTTTTGGACCGTCATTTTTAGCATTTAACAACTATCAATCAACAGACTTATCTAGTTTATGCCAACGAATTCGATCTGCTTAACGTTCAGCTGTGGACCACCTCCGATCTGAGTGGTTCGATCTGCGGTAGCCGGGAAAGCACAGCATGTACCTGGTGAGCAGCTGCGATCCCTAACGACCAGGAATGCACTTATCAATGAACGCTAATGGATGGCTACTTGTTGAGTAGTGTTAAAAGTGGTTGGCCAAAAGTATCTAGTGGTTAATGATGGTTGGTGATGGTTGATTTGGTTTGCTCGTGATGCTTTATGGTTGTTGGTCATCACCATGGTTTTATTGGAGGTTGATAACATGATGGTTGACAATGTGAAATGTTGGTCAACACAGAGAGAGAGAGTTCAATATGGTGGTTTCTCAAAATGGGGGACCCCCCAAATCAATTAACCATTTGTTGTAATAAACCGTCCACTTTTGAGGTTCCCAATTATGAGAAGCCCCATATGGGATACTGACCAACTTTGACGATTGTTAATCAAACGTGGCCATCATCAACCTGGGTTAGACAATAACTTGACATTTATCAATCATGAGCCATGGCCTCCCACTGGCAAACTGATGCAACAATGGCAAATCCAGAATTCATAGCTGGTTTCTCGGGGGTTCTTTTCAAACAAATATTGTGCTTTTCCACCAACAAGCGTACTATTCAAATATGTCAATCCTATTGGTTCACATTGGCTAATAGTGGTTGATGATAGATGATGGTGGTAACCACTGGTACAACCAATATCATGACAACTATCATCATGAACCATGATTCAATGTGCAAACCATCATCAACCAGAATCGCCACGACCAACCACAATACACTGTCAGCAAGCATTAACCGCTATAATCATCAACCATCAAGCAACCATCAATGAACCACCAATGGACCATGATGAGCCGCCATGAATCATGGTAAGCATCAATCAGCTATGGATCAACCCCTAGGCTCCAGGATTCACCACGGTGCACCGTGCGAGTCCGTGCAGCCACAGGACACCCAGTGGAGTCCAAGGGCCTTTGCGCTGTTGGCAACGCTCAGCAGGACACCCCGACATGGGAGAATTGGATGAGTCACGCGGCTGTGCATCCGGAGACCTGCAGAAAACCGTGACTTTCCCCAAGTCCCGGCTTTGAGATCCTATGATGACCAGAGATTGGGGATGCTGTTTTTTCATGTGTCTCTTTCTGCACACGTTCGTCCAGGGAACATGCGGAACTTTTGATCAAACTTTGGGTATCATTCTAAGATTGAGAATTCCCAATAGGTTGATGCAGTTTGGCTTTCAGTGAGCCACAAGCTGTCAGAACAGGCCAACAGTGAACCCCTGAGATCAAAGGCATCGCAAGTGGCATGTCACAAGCATGGGCTGGAATCTTGGTCACGAATCCTTTCAATGCAAAGTGATCTGAAAACAAAGGCCGTCCTAGTCATTTGGGCTGAATAGTTTGCATTTCCGTCATGGAAGCAAATGGTGCGAAAAGGCTTGTTTAGGAATGACGACAACATATGTGTCAACACCTTAAGATTTTCAGCGAAGCAAGTTGCTGCCAAATTACCAAATTTCTTTTCGCTTCCAACATCCACCGATCATGGCATCGTTGCTCTCTCAGTATTTCCTGAGTCCTGAATATGTCGAGGGCTACGAATTTCCCTTCCCAAACACTGTCTGGACGCACGTCGAAGGCGATGTCTACGAGCGTTTTGGGAGCGGTATTCGAGTGTGGAGCTTTGCCTTGGATGTCCGAAGGGTGAAAGAAGGTGGCCGTGGAGTCGTGGTGTATCACTACACCAACGAGATGTGTTTCAACCTCATCACCCATCCGAGCAAGGAAAACATCGAACTCTTCGCTTCAAAAAGCAAAGACGCCGATTCCAACCATGGATTGGGCTTGTATGCGACCAGCAAGGCTCCCGACCAGTGGAGCTGCCAGGATGAGGCGCATGGGTGATTCCTTGCCACTCAATAATTCCATTGTTTTGATACACGTTCGCTTCAGACCACCTAATTTGTTTCCTCCATGCTGTTTGCTGTGCCCTTGCGTCGCCCTTCTACCCCAGCACGGCGCTTCGTCTCCTGCTTGGCTGCCTGTTCACGACTCTTTGCAGTCCTGCACTCATTAGTTCATTTGTCAATTATTTGAATTGATATTTTCCATTGTTACTTTGGTATGAATGCATCTTACTACTTATTTATGGCATTGGAAATGAATTTATTGAGTCGTAAATTTATACTCATTCAAGTATCAACTCATTCATATCTGGTTGACTGACTCGGGTAATGAGGTTCCGCTGAGGGGGCAGAATGACTTGAGGAGAACATGGACAGTGTGTTCTTTGTCACTTCCCTCGGGCCAGATCGTTGTGGGAAGTTTTTGCCCTGAGGCTTTGATCAACAACTTTTGGCCTCGGCCTCATACATGGGACAAGTGGAGGGAGAAGCAGGGGTTGCACCCTGCACCGCGGCCAGAGATGGCCAGCGCGCAAAAGTTGTTGGGGACAGAGTTGCTGGATTACGTCCAAACCGTCGAAGATCCGCAGCGGCCACTTGGTCTGAGATGTTCTTTGCAAAACGTTTGCGACTCTTTCCGACCAACAAAGCCAGCAACCCCAACCACCACAAACAACAACAACAACAACAACAACAACAACAACAACAACAACAACAACAACAACAACAACAACAACAACAACAACAACAATCACGCCATGAAAAACAACGACAACAACAACGACCACAACGACGACAACACCAACAAAAAAAAAACAACAACACCAACAAGAACAACAACAACAACAACAAGAACAACAATAACAACTACAACAACAACAACAACATCAACAACAACAACAACAACAACAACAACAACAACAACAACAACAACAGTACGACGACGACAACCACGACAACGACAACAACAACAACAACAACAACAACAACAAGAACAAGAACAAGAACAACAACAACAACAACAACAACAACAACAATGCTGCAGCAGCAGCAGGAGCAGCAGCTACCACTTTGGGCACAGAATTTAATCCGAAACAAGAACAGTGGCGAAATAAGAAACGTCAACAACAACGATGACGACAACAATGACAGCAGCAGCAACAAGACATTACCAGCACGACGACGACGACCACCACCACCACCACCACCACCACCACCACCACCACCACCACCACCACCAAGACCAAGACCACCAAGACCACCAAGACCACCAAGACCACCAGTTAGCAAGACGTACTACCGCAACCACAAACAAAAATAACAGCCACCACAGCCCAAACTTCAACCCACACTGCGGAGCTCCTGCAACAAACAACAGAGACATTAATTTTGCTTCTTTCAAAGCCACGACAGCGGCATTGTATGATGACTTCATCCAGAGTAGGTGAACGATCATATTGGCTATGCAGATCCCATCATTCGAAACTGAGACTCCAATCTGGAAAGCTTGTACCGGACTATCAAGCCAGCCCTGAAGGCAATTTCGAAACATGCAACCACTGTGTTGAAGAAGATTTTCTGCTCTGAAATAGGCACTGAAAACTTCTGGAAAGATACAACTCCTATATCGTCTGAATGTGCACACTGATGCTGGTGCAGGAATTGCTTCATAGCAAAAAGTGGCTTCGCAACTTTAAAAAGAGCTGAGGTTGCGCGGAAAGGCAGCCTACTGCATTCCTGTCCTCGGCGATGCTACCGATGTCATGAACGTCATGGAGGATGAAACGCCAGCAGATCAGCTCCCTGACGGATCAAAAACTCGGATTCTTGGACAGATTTTGCATGAGTGTGTGACACGTGTCAGCGTAGCAAGATGGTGCCACAATGCGTGAACTTTCACCATTTGAAGTCAAGATTCAACAGCAGTGAGCTATGAATTCCATCATGCAAGATGGCCTCAGCATTTTGTGAAATGAGCTTTGACCAAGGAAGCCGGGCTACAATCGATTCGAAGAGAAGGAACCTCCTTGGAGAGATGTCTATGTGATCGCCTTGTGGGGCAGGGACGGGCAGGTCAGGAATCTAGTCCAGAGCTCGGACGCCACGATAGATCTGATGCGCCGACGTCTGGAGGTCAAGCGCGAGGCCTTGGCCAACCATGATCCGGAGAGGCTATACTCATACTCCATGAGAAAGTTGGCATCGGAGGCGCTCAACTCCATAAACAACCTGGCAACGGTGCTGCATCACCGTGGCAAGTTGGAGGAAGCCGAAGCATTGCTCCGAGAGGCCTTGAAATGCAAGAAAGATACTGGCATCATAAACAACCTGGCAGCCGTGCTGTGTGACCGTGGTAAATTGGAGGAAGCAGAGGATTTGCACCGAGAGGCCTTGAAAGGCGTGAAAGAGACTTTGGGTGAACAGCATCCAGAGACGCTCCCCTCCATAAACAACCTGGCAACGGTGCTGCATCACCGTGGCAAGTTGGAGGAAGCCGAAGCATTGCTCCGAGAGGCCTTGAAATGCAAGAAAGATACTAGCACCATAAACAACCTGGCGGCCGTGCTGCATGCCCGCGGCAAATGGGAGGAAGCAGAGGATATGCACCGAGAGGCCTTGAAAGGCGTGAAAGAGACCATGGGTGCCCAGCATCCAGACACGCTGACCTCCATCAACAACCTGGCAACGGTGCTGCATCACCGTGGCAAGTTGGAGGAAGCTGAGCAATTGAACCGAGAGGCCTTGAAAGGCCAGAGAGAGACATTGGGTGCACAACATCCAGGGACCCTTACCTCCATGAGCAACCTGGCGATGGTGCTGAAGGCCCGCGGCAAGTTGGAGGAAGCAGAGGATTTGCTCCGAGAGGATTTGAAATGCAGCAGAGAGACTTTGGGTGCACAACATCGAGAGACGCTGACCTCCATAAACAACTTGGCGAGGGTGCTGGAGGCACGCGGGAAATGGGAGGAAGCAGAGGATTTGCACCGAGAGGCCTTGAAAGGCTTGAAAGAGACTTTGGGTGCACAGCATCCAGACACGCTCAGCTCCATGCACAACCTCGGCAGTTTGCTGTTGCACCTTCGCCGACTCAGCGAGGCAGAGGACTTGCTGCGAGAGGCCTCGAATGGCAGGAGATCGGCTCTGGGTGCTGGCCATCCCGACACACTCGAATCCATCAAAGCCCTCGCCATGGCGCTGCGGGCGCAAGGCAAAACGGCCAAGGCCGACGAGTTGGACCCGCCTGAGAGCTCTGGGCAGCCGGCACAACAGCCAAGCAATTGTTTGAGAAGAGTTTTGTATCTTTTTGGACGAGGTGAGAGTTCTGGTCTTCGCGCGCGGCTGTTGTGATTTTATGAGTTCTCGGAAGAAACGCCTTCTGACCCAACGAGTTTCACGTGAAGTCATGGCCAAGCCATCCAAAAAATGGATCATGATAGGGCCCGATCTTTCAAAGTCTAGAAATAGGTCATTCTTGGGAGGTTCACCAGGGGTTCCCAGGGGCCCTTGACCCACGGGCAGATGATCATGCTTGGGCACAGTACCCTGCCAACTCGGAAGGTCCACCCAGAGGTTGGCACCGACTTGAAGCTGATTGAGTTCATGGTCGGTGTCATTCACAGATGAGATTGTGTGCCATTCATGGAACACGGTCTTTCATATTTTTTGTTCTGCCCACATGACCATATTTGTACATTATTCATACATGGTACTCTGTTTCGATTCACCTTGATCTTTTCCCGCTCTGAAGCCTCGGTTTAGCTGTGGGAAAGTGTTCATTTTGCGGTTTTCACCGGTGGGTCAGGAGCTTCCTGAACGATTTCGCGCTAGTGTTGGAGCGCAACAGAGACAAGGCGGGGGCTCCAGCGAGACAGGCTGTTGGGTAGTTCAGGCAATGGAAACCTTCAGCCATGGTGGTGAATCATGATTAATGATACGTTTTATATTGGGAAATTATTGCGAAGTATATAATGATTTATAATGGATACCATGGTTGATGATGGTTAACTTGCGGATAGTTAGTGGTTAATTATTTGCTTAATGATGATGATGAGTAATGATGGTGGACGTGTGCTTAGCAATGGCTAAGCACCCAAAAATGAACCTGCGATTGTTGCCAGGGTATGCTACCAGAGGCTAGGGTTGAAACACACACACACAAACACACACATACAAACTTGTTAGATTTTCTGGGACTTGAAAGTCGCGGCAACAACTTTGCCACTTGATTGTATGATGTGAGTCAAACCCTCTACCCCTCGTCAACATTCCATTAAACATGACCAAGCCCGTCTTTGTTGGGATGTTGTCTTTCTGAACTTGGGATGGTTGGTATTTGATTCGTACCCTTTTGGTACGGCGAAAGAGTGAACGGAAACAGGTGCGGGCTGGCAGGTAGGTCTTGAAAGCTCAATCTAACTGCGCGCATTGCATGCGACGCCAGTTTGAAGACCAACCCCCAAACCTTGGATGCTCTATTTATGAGGAAGGTTTTTTGTGGATGCAAAATTATTATGTGAATAGCTGTGAAACTGTGATGCCATGAATGAACTATCATAATCCATGACTAGTCCTATCATTTACACTATCATTTTCCCATTAACTATCATCATCATTTACCCACCATTAACCATTATAGTTACTCATGAACTACCCATGAATCAACCATCATTCACCATGATTACCCATCAATTTTCCACAATGATTCACCATGACCAGCCCCTGCTTGGCCACGCTGCCAGGCGTTGCAGGTGTGCTTGGCGGTGCTGGAACAGGAGGTGCCGGAGCCCGGTGGTGCGGCGCAATGCTCCGTGGAGGCGTGGCCGCAGCTGAGGATGGTTCGACAGGGTTGGTTAATCGTGTTGTTTGGTGGTTTGATAGTGATTGTTCAGAATCATTGACAATTTATAGTGGACTAATAGTGATTTCTAGTGATTTATGTCTGCTTTATAGTTATTGATTATTGATTGATGGTTTGTTAGTGGTTGGATCTGGTTGGTTGGTGGATGATTGGCTAACAGTGTTGGTTTATGACTTTTCATGATGGTGGACAATGATTGAACAAACATGATTGTCAAGATTGTTGGCGCGATAGTTGATGATAGCGGCAGATAGTGCTCATTAACCATGGTGGTTCATAATGGCTCCTGGTTGTTTGTGGTTGGCACTAGTGGTTTCTGATAGCGAGCTGATCGATGATCACGGTGGTGGGTAAAGGTTCATAATTGCTACGGCTACGGAAGAGTAGGGGATAATGGCCAACAATAGGGAATCTTCCACCGATATAGGGAATCATGTTCACTCAGATGATCGTTAGGTAGAATGATTATACAGGGCTAAGAGTGGTTGAAGTTATGTCTCTTTTGTGAAAGCATTCACTTTTGACTTTGAACCATAGAGCATAGTTAGTTTATATCTTATGGAGAGATTACTGGTCGTCTGATCCCCAGTTAGGGTGTTAACCATAGGCGTGTTAGCCAAGGATATACCGAGGTGATGTCAATTTTTCGAAGCCGCCCCGCGACAATGTCGGCCAGTTCTTCAAGCAACCATACTGGGCTGACATTGAGTCGGATGGTTTATGTATTGTTCACGGTGAAGGATGAGAGATGGGATAGGATTCGATAGGATGACAAGCGTGCAAGGATGGGATGATTGAACTGTTGCCATGAAAGACTTGCATTCCACTTAGGAAGAATGATTGATGATGATAAATGCTTGATGATTGATGATTGTCAATGATTCATGATTCATGACGTACAACTGCGAAAGTCATGATCTGCATTCGCTGGTAATCCAAGATATTCATATGTTGAACATGAACCAACAATTACAAGGAGTGGTTGTTTTTAGCAAATAATGATAAACATGGGGTTACATCACAGGTTGCCGGAGAAATGCCAAGAACATGATTCCTGTTTACCATCGTCTATACGGGTAGCCAGTGTAGCCAGTAGCATTTTTCAGGTACCTATCGGTTGATTATTTGCTGATAATTTCGATGACTGGCTTAGAGTCATTGGCCAAATTCTTCAAATATCATAATCATCGGTTCCAGCAAGACCAATCCCATCCCAAACATCGCTTTTGTTTTGTCAGGACTTGCATCTTCAGCGTGTGCCAACCAATCCGACGACATCAGCGACATCGCAACTGGCGGAGGAGGAGGAAGGATTAGGCAAGAGGGGGTTGGACTATGATTCCCGCTTGGCTGTTGTTGCTTTTAGTATCTTCTAGAAGTTCATGGCCATTAAGTGGCGTTAATGATGGCAAATGTATGTCAATGTAATAGTTGAAATGGTCAATAATGGTCACAACCAAATCTTGTGTAGATTCAATCATGGTGAATCATGGCCAATAGCGGTTGAAATGACATCTCATTTGTCGATAGAAACACTATCGACGGCGTTTGCCACAATGTGGTACCTTCAAGGAACCACCGTGGGCTGAGATGGAATCAGGCGGTTCACCTATATTGTTCACCGTTGAAAATGGTAGATGGCATGGGATGACGAATGTTGGACGTTGGGATGATAGAACCATTGCCATGAAAGACCTTTATTCCAATTGAGAAGATGCATCGGTCCATGAGGGGTGTTGATCAAAAATGATTAAAGACCAACCAGCCAACTTTAGGAAACACTCATGTGTTAGTCAGTTGGTCATTCACAAACATAAATTAAATTTGTTAGTTGGATGGTCATTCACCAATGAGGAACTCGTAACCATTCAAGCCTTGGCCACTGACCATCTCATTCTTCTTAATCATGAAACATTGTTAGCCACCAAGAAACCTTATTAGCCATCATGCTTAACCAGCACTATGATAAACCATTATTGCCAGCCATCACTGGCCATCATTATTCCACTATCATTCACAATAGTGAGCCACCAATCAACCCCTAATCAACTAGTGAGTCTCACCACGTATCACCTAACCTGCCATGATCATTCGCCCTCGCAGATTCGAAGGCAGACAGCAACAAGCAGCTGAACGTCGCCATCGGATGTGCCAAAGCGCTCCCGTGGCTGGTCCAAAGCTCAGTGGAAGCTGGCTGAGGTCTCCAGGGGTTGCCATCGTCAACCATCGCTGAATGCGCGAGCCATAAGGAACCATGAGAACCATGATTTACCACTATGAATCTGGTTTTGGACCGTCATTTTTAGCATTTAATAACTATCAATCAACAAACTTATGTAGTTTATGGCAAAGACTATAAAACTACGTTTTTAACAATCATTGTTGGCATCTATTAGCCCTTCATTGACCAGCCTTTGAAATTTATGGCAACGAATCCGCTCTGCCTATTGTTTTTCTTAACCTGCAGGTTGGTAAGTTTAGGTTGGTAGCCTCGGTAGTGATGGACCACCTCCGATCCAAGTAATTCGATCTGCTGTAGCTTGCAGCGTACGGGATCTACCTGGTGAGTAGCTGCGTTTATTGTTACCACAACGCGCAGGAATCCACTTTTCAACCAACGATCACTGATGATTTTCGGTTAAGCGTGAATAGTGGTTGGCTAATCAAAGGAAGTTTAGTTACGAAGTGCGGAACTTCCGTGTTACGAAGATTTGAAAAGATCTCAAAAGAAATAGATCTCAAAAGGAATAGATCTCAAAAGAAATACATCTCAAAAGAAATAGATCTCAAAACAAATAGATCTCAAAAGAAATACATCTCAAAAGAAATACATCTCCAAAGGAAAAAGATCTCAAAAGGAATAGATCTCAAAAGGAATAGATCTCAAAAGAAATAGATCTCAAAAGAAATAGATCTCCAAAAAAATACATCTCAAAGGAAAAAGATCTCAAAAGAAATCTCAAAGGAAAAAGATCTCAAAAGAAATAGATCTCAAAAGAAATAGATCTCAAAAGAAATAGATCTCAAAAGGAATAGATCTCAAAAGAAATACATCTCAAAAGAAATACATCTCCAAAGGAAAAAGATCTCAAAAGGAATAGATATCAAAAGAAATACATCTCAAAAGAAATAGATCTCAAAAGAAATAGATCTCAAAAGAAATAGATCTCAAAAGAAATACATCTCAAAGGAAAAAGATCTCAAAAGAAATAGATCTCAAAAGAAATAGATCTCAAAAGAAATAGATCTCAAAAGAAATAGATCTCAAAAGAAATACATCTCAAAAGAAATAGATCTCAAAAGAAATACATCTCAAAGGAAAAAGATCTCAAAAGAAATAGATCTCAAAAGAAATACATCTCAAAAGAAATACATCTCCAAAGGAAAAAGATCTCAAAAGGAATAGATCTCAAAAGAAATACATCTCAAAGGAAAAAGATCTCAAAAGAAATAGATCTCAAAAGAAATAGATCTCAAAACAAATAGATCTCAAAAGAAATACATCTCAAAAGAAATAGATCTCAAAAGAAATAGATCTCCAAAAAAATACATCTCAAAGGAAAAAGATCTCAAAAGAAATAGATCTCAAAAGAAATAGATCTCAAAAGAAATAGATCTCAAAAGAAATAGATCTCAAAAGGAATAGATCTCAAAAGAAATACATCTCAAAAGAAATACATCTCCAAAGGAAAAAGATCTCAAAAGGAATAGATATCAAAAGAAATACATCTCAAAAGAAATAGATCTCAAAACAAATAGATCTCAAAAGAAATACATCTCAAAGGAAAAAGATCTCAAAAGAAATAGATCTCAAAAGAAATAGATCTCAAAACAAATAGATCTCAAAAGAAATACATCTCAAAAGAAATAGATCTCAAAAGGAATAGATCTCAAAAGAAATACATCTCAAAAGAAATAGATCTCAAAAGAAATACATCTCAAAAGAAATACATCTCCAAAGGAAAAAGATCTCAAAAGGAATAGATATCAAAAGAAATACATCTCAAAAGAAATAGATCTCAAAAGAAATAGATCTCAAAAGAAATAGATCTCAAAAGAAATACATCTCAAAGGAAAAAGATCTCAAAAGAAATAGATCTCAAAAGGAATAGATCTCAAAAGAAATACATCTCAAAGGAAAAAGATCTCAAAAGAAATAGATCTCAAAAGGAATAGATCTCAAAAGAAATAGATCTCAAAAGAAATAGATCTCAAAAGGAATAGATCTCAAAAGAAATAGATCTCAAAAGGAATAGATCTTGACTTTGCGTGACGCTCTCCGCACTGTCAGGGCTGTTTCAACTCATCTTGCAGATGACTTGGATCTTGACTTTGTGTGACAGGTGTGGTACTTTCAGCATGTCGATGATCTTGGAAGTTCAAAACATGGAGGAAGTCTCGCACGAAATGCGTTTTTGATCATTGGATTTGTCACGAAACCATGGGTTTTTTCGTGAAAAACGTTGTCGACTTGATCGGGAAACTAGCCTTGTCGAACGGACGGGTCCCAGACGGTCTCGGTTTAGTTCGGATTTGGTTCGGAGTGTTTCCTATGACTGTTGCCAAAAAATCGACTTCTGCACGTCTCTATGTTGACTTTGTGTGGCAGGCGTGGCATTTGGTGCACATGGAGCTCCTCTGGGATCGCTCTCCGCACTGTCAGGGCTGTTTCAACTCATCTTGCAGATGACTTGGATCTTGACTTTGTGTGACAGGTGTGGTACTTTCAGCATGTCGATGATCTTGGAAGTTCAAAACATGGAGGAAGTCTCGCACGAAATGCGTTTTTGATCATTGGATTTGTCACGAAACCATGGGTTTTTTCGTGAAAAACGTTGTCGACTTGATCGGGAAACTAGCCTTGTCGAACGGACGGGTCCCAGACGGTCTCGGTTTAGTTCGGATTTGGTTCGGAGTGTTTCCTATGACTGTTGCCAAAAAATCGACTTCTGCACGTCTCTATGTTGACTTTGTGTGGCAGGCGTGGCATTTGGTGCACATGGAGCTCCTCTGGGATCGCATTCCGCACTGTCAGGGCTGTTTCAATTGATCTTGGAGAAGTCTTGGATCTTGACTTTGCGTGACAGGCGTGGCATTTCGCGCGATTGGAGTTCCTTTGGGATCGCTCTCCGCACTGTCAGGGCTGTTTCAACTCATCTTGCAGATGACTTGGATCTTGACTTTGTGTGACAGGTGTGGTACTTTCAGCATGTCGATGATCTTGGAAGTTCAAAACATGGAGGAAGTCTCGCACGAAATGCGTTTTTGATCATTGGATTTGTCACGAAACCATGGGTTTTTTCGTGAAAAACGTTGTCGACTTGATCGGGAAACTAGCCTTGTCGAACGGACGGGTCCCAGACGGTCTCGGTTTAGTTCGGATTTGGTTCGGAGTGTTTCCTATGACTGTTGCCAAAAAATCGACTTCTGCACGTCTCTATGTTGACTTTGTGTGGCAGGCGTGGCATTTGGTGCACATGGAGCTCCTCTGGGATCGCTCTCCGCACTGTCAGGGCTGTTTCAAGTCAATCTGCACATGATTTGGATCTTGACTTTGCGTGGCAGGCGTGGCATTTGGTGCACATGGAGCTGCTCATGGATCGCTCTCCGCACTGTCAGGGCTGTTTCAGCTCATCTCGCAGATGACTTGGATCTTGACTTTGCGTGGCAGGCGTGGCATTTGGTGCACATGGAGCTCCTCTGGGATCGCTCTCCGCACTGTCAGGGCTGTTTCAACTGATCTTGGAGAGGTCTTGGATCTTGACTTTGCGTGACAGGCGTGGCATTTGGTACACATGGAGCTCCTCTGGGATCGCATTCCGCACTGTCAGGGCTGTTTCAATTGATCTTGGAGAAGTCTTGGATCTTGACTTTGCGTGACAGGCGTGGCATTTCGCGCGATTGGAGTTCCTTTGGGATCGCTCTCCGCACTGTCAGGGCTGTTTCAACTCATCTTGCAGATGACTTGGATCTTGACTTTGTGTGACAGGTGTGGTACTTTGAGAAGTCGATGATGTTTGAAGTTCAAAACATGGAGGAAGTCTCGCACGAAATGCGTTTTTGATCATTGGATTTGTCACGAAACCATGGGTTTTTTCGTGAAAAACGTTGTCGACTTGATCGGGAAACTAGCCTTGTCGAACGGACGGGTCCCAGACGGTCTCGGTTTAGTTCGGATTTGGTTCGGAGTGTTTCCTATGACTGTTGCCAAAAAATCGACTTCTGCACGTCTCTATGTTGACTTTGTGTGGCAGGCGTGGCATTTGGTGCACATGGAGCTCCTCTGGGATCGCTCTCCGCACTGTCAGGGCTGTTTCAAGTCAATCTGCACATGATTTGGATCTTGACTTTGCGTGGCAGGCGTGGCATTTGGTGCACATGGAGCTGCTCATGGATCGCTCTCCGCACTGTCAGGGCTGTTTCAGCTCATCTCGCAGATGACTTGGATCTTGACTTTGTGTGACAGGTGTGGTACTTCGCGCGTCTCTTGTGGATGCTAATGTATCATCCTGATTTAGTCACGCACTTGCATGAGCTGTAGCGACATGTTCTTGAGTTGTGTCAAACACTTCAGCAATTCATTGCGCGTGTCGTTGTGGACCGTGTAATGATCGTTTCGACTGCAATTGCTCTTGTCGGAAAAAAACGGATGCGTCGCGTTGCTGTCGCAAGTTGCCCCACATTACAATGCTTGCCTTGTAAGACTGTAGACAATGCTTGCCCGTGGTCTTTAATGAAATACTTCATTGATGATTTGATGAGTGAAATACCAATTTTCGAAGGCAGTGACATGATACATTCAGTTGTGACAACCCTAGCTTACACTAAGACCTCTCCAAGATTACGAAGAATGAAAGCTTGTGATACGAAACTCATAAATTACATCCATGACATCACAAAGTCATTCTGTTTCCAGACCCAAGAAACAGTTTGATTTGTTTCGTGACCCAGGACATGCATTGCCTTGTCAAAAACCGCAACACAAGATCATTCTCCAGACAAGTTGCGCGCTCGTGATGTTTTGACCGCCATTCTATAGGCTCAAATGTTTTTTTTCTATATGCACTTATAAGTTTTGGAAACTTCCGCCTCCGCCTCGTGCGGGAACTACTTGTAGTTTATAGTCAGCGGTTCATAGTGATTATAATGATGGTTGATTAGGGTTTGTTCATGATGCTCTATGGCCGTTGGTGACGGTGAAGTTGACATTCAGGATTGTTTTATGGAGGTTGATGACAATTTAGGATGGTTGACAATGTGCCATGTTGGTCAACATAGCGAGAGGTCAATATGGGATACTGACCAACATCGAAACTATCAGAATCATGGACCTCGTTTACAAATAACTTGATCTTTACTATCCCTATTAATTAATCATAGATGGCTAACATAGTCAAACCTATTCAAACATGCTTATGTAATATTGGCTCACATAGCCATCATGCTTATCCACCACTATGATAAACCATGAGTGCCAGCCATCATTGGCCATCATATTATTCACCGATTATTGGTTATGGTCAACCACCCATCAACGACTAATCAACTACCCTCTGCTACACTAACATGGCAATCGAGAATCCACCATTTATAGCTGATTCCCAGGGTTTCCTATTTAGAAATGGTGATTTTCCATTGCCATGTGAGTTTACCAACGGGTATCACCATGTATCGCCATGTATCACCTTGCCAGCCACGATCATTCGCCATGGCAGATTGGAAGGCTGGACAGCAACAAGCAGCTGACCGACGGCACCATGGGACTCGCCAAAGTGCTCCCATGGCTGGTCCGAAGCTCAGTGGAAGCTGTTGAGTTGGTGAGCTGGTGAGCTGTAGCGGTGAGGGCTCCAGGGCTTCCCCAGCAACTCATTGGCCAGTGTAAAGCATCATTAAGCTTCATTAAATCTGCACACCACAATCAACCATGAGAATCATGATAAACCACTTTATCTAAACATCTATAAATCACGAGTTTAACCATCATTAGCCATCAATCAACCATTACAAGTCAACTATCAAGCAACCATCAATGAAGCGCCAATGGACCATGATGAACTGCCATGGCAATAATTAGCCATCGTTTACAAATATATATAGCTTGACTTTTACTACTCATGAACCATGGTGAACACAGTGGTTTCTTCAGCCATTGGGAACCCCCCAAAATGGTTGGTTTATTAATATACTTTAATTTGTTTTAAACAGGATGATTTAGGGATCCCCGTATGTTGAAAAACACCCACACCATCAAACATATTCAGCAATGCTTATGTCATATGGGTTCACATTGGTTAACAGTGGTCAATAATGGATGATCATGTTAACAATGGTTGACAACGGCCATATGGTAGTTTCTTAGAATGGGGGTACCCCCAAAATGGTTGGTTTACTACTAATTATAAATGATTGATATTGGATGACTTAGGGGAACCCCTATTTTGAGAAACCACCATATCACGACTGTCATCATCAACCATCATTCATTACGCAAACCATAATCAACCACAATCAACCTTGATTAACCACTACGAACCACTATTAATCAACGTAATTATCAACAATCAAGCAACCATCAATGAAGCACCAATGGACCATGATGAACTGCCACGAACCATGGGAAGCATTAACGATGCATGGATCAACCCCTATACGATTCACCACACGCTCGTGCAGCCACAGGACACGCAGTGGAGTCCAAAGGCCTTTGCGCTGTTGGCAACGCTGAGCAGGACACCCGGACCTCCAGAAAACCCATGATTTAGGGATCCCATGGTTTTTCTGTGCGCCTTTGTCATTTTGCCACAGAAACCTGTGCTTCAGGATCCCATGATCACAAGAGATTGGGGCGTGTTCTTTTCGTGTATATTTTTCTCCATAAGATTGTCCAGGGAACATGCGGAACTTTTGATCAAACTTTGGGTATCATTCTAAGACTAAGAAGTCGCAACGGGTTGGCGCATTTTGGCTTCCAGTGAGCCACAAGCTGTCAGAACAGGCCAAGAGTGAACCCGTGAGACTAAAGGCATCGCAAGTGGCAAGTCACAAGCACGGGCTGCAATCTTGATCACGGATACTTTCAAAGTGATCTGAAACCAAAGGCTGTCTTGGTCATTTGGGCTGAATAGTTTGGCATTTCTGTCAGGGTGGCAAATGGTGCCGAAACATTCAGGAATGACGAGAACATGTGACAGCACCTTTTTGATGCTATCAACATCTATCAACTGTCCTTTCGCGTCCAACATCCACCGATCATGGCATTGTCACTCTCGCAGTATTTCCTGAGTCCTGAATACATGGAGGGGCACATTTTTCCTTTCGAAGAGAGTGGCTACTCCCGCGTCAAAAACGATGTCTATGAGTGTCAAGGGAACCACATTCGAGTGTGGAGCTTTGCTTTGGATGTCCGAAGCGTCAAAGAAGATGGCGGTGGAGTTGTAGTGTATCACTACACCAGCGAGATGTTTTTCAACCTCATCACCCATGCCAGCAAGGAGAACATTGAGCTGTTTGCATCCAAGAACAAAAACGCCGATTCCAACCATGGTTTGGGCTTGTATGCGAGTAGCAAGGCTCCTGACCAGTGGAGCTGCCAGGATGAGGCAGATGGGTGATTCCGAGCGACTCAATAGTGTCATTGTCTCTATATATGACCAAGGGACAAAATCATAGCCAATCGCGTTTAGCTTAAGCGTTACATGGAGACATGTTTTGTCGATTTTATTCGAAAAACGATAGGGACGCCCTAAAACGATACCCCAAAGAAGTACTCCAAAACTTGGAAAACAATAGGGGACGTTCTAAGCAATCCATGAATACACCTCAAGCAAAACAAATTTGACGCTGCCTCATATCCGTTCACTTCTCCTCCTTTTGTGCGTTCTGCTCAACCCTTGTGCAGTCTAGCCTTCCGGCCCCTCTGCGGTCATGTATTCCAGGCTTTGCCTCTGTGTGCCCCTTGGAGCCCCGATGTCGCCTTTTTTTCTTTGCTTGCTATGGGCTTTGCTTGGCACCTTGCAGTCTTCCCCGTTTCTATCCCCTGGCGCACCTGATGTTGCGTTCGTGCATGGTATGCGCCTTTCTCTGACATTTGCTTGGCTCCCCTCACGTGGCCTTTCTCAACCCACTTGTGACCACCTTTGTTTGTTTTGTCCATGCTGTTTGCTGGGCTGTTGTGTCGCCCTTCTACCCCAGCATGGCCTTTCATCTCCTGCTTGGCTGCCTGTTCGCAACTCTTTGCGGTCCTGCGCTCATGCATTCATTTTCAATTTATCCAAGTTGATTTTCCATTTGTTCATCCATGCATATGTTCATAATTACATTTAATGTTTCTTACTTTAGTACAATATGAATTTATTTTAGTTATTTACAGTACTGTATTGAAACGGAATTTATTGAGTCCTTCATTTTTGTCATTCAAGTATCAATTCATTCATATCTGGCTGACTGACTGAAAGAGAACAGGGACAGTTTCCGCCAAGGGGGCAGGATGACTGAAGTAGAACATGGACGCTTTGTTTTCTGTCACTTCCATTTTTTCAGAACTTTTTGCCCTGAGGCTTTGATCAACAACTTCTGGCCTCGGCCTCATACGTGGGAGAAGTGGAGGAAGAAGCACGGGCTGCAACCCGCGGCACGCCCAGAGAAGGCCAGCGCAAAAGAGCTGTTGGAGACGGAGTTGCTGGATTACGTCCAAACCGTAGAAGATCCGCAGCTGCCACTTGTTCTGAGATGTTCTTTGCAAATGTTTGGGACACTGGTTTAGCACGTCTTTCTACAAACAACAACGACAACAACAACAACAACAACAACAAACAACAACAAACAACAAACAACACACAACAAACAACAAACAACAAACAACAAACAACAAACAACAAACAACAAACAACAAACAACAAACAACAAACAACAAACATCAAACAACAAACAACAAACAACAAACAACAAACAACAAACAACAAACAACGAACAACGAACAACAAACAACAAACAACAAACAACAACCAACAACAACAACAAGAAGAAGAACAAGAACAATAAAACAAATACAACAGACACCACCACCGCCACCACCACAACAACAACAACAACCACCACAACAACAACAACAGCAGCAGCAGCAGCAGCAGCAACCACAACCACTTCCGGCACAGAATTGAATCCCAAACAAAGACCATGGCATAGCAATAAACATCAACTAACTAACTAACAAACAAACTAACTAACGAACGAACTAACAAACTAACAAACAAACTATCTAACGAAGGAACTAACAAACCAACAAACAAACTAACAAACTAACGAACTAACTAACTAACTAACTACCTAACTAACTAACGAACGAACGAACTAACGAACTAACTAACAAACGAACTAACGACCTAACGAACTAACGAACTAACGAACTAACTAACTAACTAACTAACTAACTAACTAATTAACAACAACAGCAACAACATCAGCAACAACAACAACAACAACAACAACAACAACAACAGCAACAACATCAGCAACAACAACAACAACAACAACAACAACAACAACAACGACAAAGACGACTACAACAGCAAAAGCAGGAGGAACAACGCATCACCGCATTGAGGAGGACCAGCACCACCAAGACAGCCAGCAGCAACCGCAATAACAGTCACAACACCCACGACAACACCAACAGCAGCAAGAACGAGAGCTGCAGCGCAACTACCACAACGAGAATAATTCAGCAGCCATAACAACAACCTCAACCACATCCACAGACACACAACTTTGACAACCACCACAACCCAAACTTCAACCAACACTACTGCAACAACACTAAGAGACCTAACTGTTGCTTCTTTCAAGGCCAGGACAGCGGCATTGTATGGTGACTTCATCCAGAGTAGACAAACGATCAGATTGGCAATGTGTAAACAGATCCCATCATTCAGAGCTTAGACTACAACCTCGCAAGCTTGTGCCAGACTACCAAACCAGCCCTGAAGGCAATTTCAAAACATGAACCACTGTTTCCAAGAAGACTTTCTTTGCGGATAAAGGCAGCGAAAACCCACAGAAACATACAGTTCTGAATGTGCATGCTGATGATTGTGATCTTATTGTGCAGGAATTGCTTCATGGCAAAAGAGTAGCCGAGGTTGCACGGGAAGGCCGCCTACTGCATTCCGGTCCTTAGCGATGCTTTCGATGCCATCAATGTCATGGAGGAGGAGACGCCTGCAGTTCAGCTCCCTGAAGGATCAAAAACTAGGATTCTTGGACAGATTTTGTATGAGCATGTGACAGGTGTCAGAGTAGCAAGATGGTACGAAAACAACTGAACTTTCACAATTAGTATCTAAATTTCAGCCAAGTAGTGTTCCATCAGGAAGAAAAGGTTCAGCATTTTGTGAAATGAGTCTCGGCCGAGGCAGCCGGGCTTCAACCGCTTTGGAGAGGAGGAACCTCCTTGGAGAGATGTCTATGTGATCGCCTTGTGGGGCAGGGACGGGCAAGTGAGGAACCTGGTCCAGGGCTCGGAAGCCACGATTGAATTGATGCGCCGACGTTTGGAGGTCAAGCGCGAGGCCCTGGGTGCCCAACACCACGAGACGCTCGTCTCCATGAGCAACTTGGCAGGGTTGCTATGGAACCGTGGCCACTTGGAGGAAGCTGAGCAATTGGACAGAGAGGCGTTAAAAGGCACAAGAAAGACCTTGGGTGCACAACATCAAGACACGCTCAGCTCCATCAACAACCTGGCGGGGGTGCTGTTGGACCGTGGCAAGTTGGAGGAAGCAGAGGATTTGCACCGAGAGGCCTTGAAAACCAGAAGAGAGACCATGGGTGCCCAGCATCCACACACACTCGGGTCCCTCAACAACTTGGCGGGGGTGCTGCAGGACCGCGGCAATTTCGAGGAAGCCGAAGGATTGCTCCGAGAGGCCTTGACAGGCGTAAGAGAGACCTTGGGCGCACGACATCCAGACACGCTTGCCTTCATAAACAACCTGGCGATGGTGCTGCATGCCCCCGGCAAGTTCGAGGAAGCAGAGGATTTGCACCGAGAGGCCTTGAAAGGCAGAAAAGATATCTTAGGTGCACAGCATCCAGCAACGCTTACCTCGATGAACAACTTGGCGACGATGCTTTGGAAACGTGGCCGGCTGGAGGAAGCCGAAGGATTGCTTCGAGAGGCCTTGAAAGCCCAGAGAGAGACATTGGGCGCCCGTCATCCAGACACTCTCCGATCCATGCACAACCTGGCGGGGGTGCTGCATGCCCTCGGCAAGTTTGAGGAAGCAGAGGATTTGCACCGAGAGGCCTTGACAGCCCACAGACAGACCTTGGGCGCACAGCATCCAGACACTCTCCGATCCATGCACAGCCTGGCAACGGTGCTGCATGACCGCGGCAAGTTGGATGAAGCAGAGGATTTGCACCGAGAGGCCTTGAAAGGCAGAAGAGAGAGCTTGGGCGCACAACATACAGACACGCTTATCTCCATAAACAACCTGGCGACGGTGATGAAGGACCGCGGGAAGTTGGATGAAGCAGAGGATTTGCACCGAGAGGCCTTGAAAGGCAGAAGAGAGAGCTTGGGGGCACAACATACAGACACGCTTACCTCCATGCGCAATCTTGGTTTTGTGCTGGTGAAACTCTGCCGACCCAGCGAGGCAGAGGACTTGCTGCGGGAAGCTTCGGATGGATTTAGAGCGGCCCTGGGCCCCAGCCATCCCGACACAGTGGACTCTGTCCAACTTCTCGCCAAGGTGCTGCAGGAGCAAGGCAAAGCAGCCGAGGCCAACGACTTGGAGAACTCCGACGAGAGCTCGGAGCTTGGCTCTGCCCTGGACCCGCAGTTCACAGTGATGCTCGAGACAGAGACAGCAGAGAGCTCCACCCAACCAAGCACAGCGCCAGGGCCAGCACCAAGAAGTTGTTGTTTGAGAAAATTTTGTTTTTGTCTTTTTGGGCGAGCTGAGAGTTCCGGCATTCGCGCGCAGCTGTTGTGATTTTGTGAGTTCTCCGAAGAGAGAGCCTTCACCCAACCAGTTTCACCTGTGTATTGGTCATGGCCAAACCATCCGAAAAAATGGGTCTTGGTAGGTGAACATCCCGGTCACTCGTGGGGTGCGTTCACCAGAAAAATCTGAGGGGGCCTGAATCCACCAAGAGGTTGGCACTGAACAGCGGCTTGAAGCTTATTGTCATTCACAGACAAGATTGCGCACCATTCATGGAACATGTGTTTTTTATTGCTTTTTTCAGCAAACCTAAGACCACGGATCCTTTCCCCTCACCTTGATATTTTCCCATATTGACGCCTTGGGTTGAGTGGGGGAAGGTCTTCCTTTTCCGGTTTGCACCAGGGGGCTCAGGAGTTTCCCGATCGATTTCGCCTTGGAAGTGTTGGAGCGAAAAGCGCTGGAACTGTTGGAGGAAAACAGAGACCAGGCGGGTGCTCCACCGAGACAGGCTGCCAGGTAAAGCGGGCAATGGAAATCCTCATGATGGTGAATCATGGTAAATGATAGGATAGGATGTATCATATAGGTTAACAATAGTGGCTAAGTTGTGGTTTGTCATGGGTATCATGTGGATGATGGTCAACTTATGGCGAGTTAATGGCTACTGTAATGATATGCTTAATGACGGGCTTGATTAATGATGATGAGTTATTATGGTGGACTTGTGGTTAGCTGTGGTTGATGATCCGCACTTGAGCCCAGAGATGTTGCCAGGTTATGCTACCAGAGGCTAGTGTTGGCATATCTGCAGATTTGTTTGATTTTCTGGGACTTGAAAGTTGCAGCACTTCGCCACTTGATTGTATGGCTGTGGGTCAGAGCGTGCAGCCCTCATCAACACTCCATGAAACATGACCAAACCAGTCTTTGTTGGGATGTGAACTTTCTCATTCTTGGGGTGGTTGGTATTGATTCACACCCATTAGGTACGATGAGTGAGTGAAAAACAACACGCAACCGGTGCGACATGGCAGGTCTTTAGAGCTCAATCTAGCTGCACGCATGACATGCCACACCAGTTCCGTACGAACAAGTCACTTCTTTATTTGTTGAAAGACCAAACCCAAAACCTTGGATGCTCTATTTATGAGGAAGGATTTTTGTTGATGCAAATTATACGTGGATAGGTGCGAAAGATGTGATGCAATGAATTCACCATGATCCTTTCTCATTTACCATTATTTACTCACTATTGACCGACTATTTCTCCATCATTTCCCCATCATTATCCATATTACAATTGTTCCATCATTTACCATAAATTTAATCATGTTATTAACCATTACCTCCTCTGGTTCACCTTTGTGCAGCCAGGCGTTGCAGGTGCGCGGTTTGCGGTGCTGGAACAAGAGGTGCCGGAGCCCGGTGCCGCGGTGCAACGCCCAGTGGAGGCGTGGCAAGGAAAAGCTGATGGTTAACGGTGCTTGGACATGGTTGGCAAATAGTCTGTGAATGGTGGTTTGTGGTTGACAATGCTGAAAGCCAGCTGAATGATGATCACGGTGGTGGGTAGTGATTCAAAATTGCTATGAAAGAGTAGGGGATAGTAATGACCAACAATAGGGAAGGCTCCGCCGCTATAGGGAACAACATTCACTAAGATGATTGGTAGGAAGAATGGTGAAACATGGCTAAGAGTGGTTGAAATCATTTCGCTTTTGTGATAGTACTCACTATTGCTCTTCAACCATAGAGCATAGTCAATTTACTAGTTGCCTGATCCCCAGTTCCCGTTTTAGCATAAGCATACCTAAGCCTGTTGTTTGAGGATTTAGCGAGGTGATGTTAGTTTGTCGAAGCGGCCCCCTGGCAACGTCGGCCACAACGTGGTACCTTCAAGCAACCACACTGGACTGAGATGGACTTGGATGGTTCACCCATTGTAGATGAACATGAGAGGAGACGGGATGGGATGACAAGAGTTCAAGGATGGGATGATTGAACTGTTGCCATGAAAGACTTGTATTCCAATTGGGAAGAATGATTGATGATTGATGATGATAAATGATTGATGATGATCAATGATTAATGATTCATGACGTACAACTGCGAAAGTCATGATTTGCATTCACTGGTAATCGAGGATACTCAAAATGGTGATCATGAATCACAGATTACAAGGATTGGTTTTTATCTGCCAGTACATCGGGTTACACCACAGGTTGCTGCAGAAATACCAAGAACATGATTGCAGTTTTCCCTCAGAATCTAAAGTGGGAACCAATAGCATTTTTTGATGTACCTATCGGTTGATTATTTGCTGGTCACTTCACCGACCGGCTTCGAGTTATTGGCCAAAGGCTGCAACTATCATGATTCATGGCTAATTATTCGGGTTCCAGCAAGACTCATCACATCCCGAACATCACTTTGGCTTGTCAGGACTTCTATTTTGAGCTTGTGCCAACCAAACCGACGCCTGTGACATCGCAACTGGAGGAGGAAGAGGCAAGAGGGGGTTGGAATGGGATCATGGCTATTGTTGTTTTTAAGAGATCATGGCCATCAATCTGAGGGTTAATGATGGTCAATGCAATGGCTGAATTGGTGAAGAGTTTTCAAAACCAAATCTTGTATAGGTTTAATCACGGTGCCTGAATCATACTGGTAGCATGAGCCCCAGTTGCTGTTTCAACATAAGCCTTTTGGTTGAGGACATACTGAGGTGATGTCAGTTTGTCGAAGCCCCCCTGTGACAACGTCAGCCACAAGGTGGAAGCAACCAGCAAACATACTGAAGGCATGGTGAATTCACCAGGGGCTCTCCCAACTTTGGCTAGTCCTGGGAGGCTGCTCCTGAGCCCCCAAGCATCAACGCCTAGCATCAACCATTGATGAACACCATTGGTGCTCATCATGTATTGAAGCGATCATTTGCTACATTTGATGGACCATTTATTGTAGTAGCCATCATTACGGCATCATTCACCATGACTATCACTTAAGCTCCAAGTGCCCATGATCAACTGATGTCAACTGACAATGAGCCATGGATTAATCACCAGAAAAACCATGCTTGAACTCCATCATCCCATCTCAAGCCATCCCAAGCCATCGCCAATATCACCTGGTTAGGATCCCTAGCACCATCTCCGAGCTTGGTGGTGGTTTTCACGGTTAAGTTAAGATGGTGATCTAATGATACTTAATTAAGGATGGTCGCTTAATGCTGTTTGCTTGATGGATTCTTGATTGTTGAGGATGGTTCAGGACAACCATCAAGATATATCAAGATCCATCAAGTAGCGCAACTGTCCCCTCAAACCATTCAGTGATTGGTACGTGGTACAACTGTTGCTGATGATGGTGGTGATGATGATGATGGTTTGATGAGGGTTTGAGGATGATGATATATGTGCTTCATGAAGGTTAAGAATGATGGCGAATGACCTACAACTGCTTAAGTCATGATCCTCATTCGCTGGTGATCAATGATATTCACATGAGCATCGGCTTTAAAATGTGCAATTCATTCCAAGCAAAGGGCTTGTGTTTTTTTTCCTCTCATCCATACCCAGCTGGTGAACGAGATGGGTCCAAGTGACCGAACGCGATCTGTTTATCTCACCTGTCTAGATACGGTTTAATTGAACAAGATACCCCAAAATGACGTTATCCAGTTCAATTGGTCGGTTAATGATCTGCTAACTACTGTTGATAGACCAGGTCTGGTTTATGACAACTAGTGACGGTTGATCAGCCCGGTTGATCAATAATTGTCAAACTGACAAAGTAACTATTGAGATCAAACTCATGGTTGATCGTGAATAGTGAAAAGTTCGAACAACATCAGCACCATCTAGGATCACTTTTGCAGGGGAAAACCTCCATCGATCCCTTCGTATGCACCATGTGCCATGGAGGATGCTTCAGCCCAGTCGTGTCTACTGCAACCGCTGGTTGAGCCGTTGAAGCCACAGATCCCCAGGGAACACAAACGCAACTGGAAGGCATGGTGAATTCCCAGCTTTCAAGTTCCAGTTTTTGCTGTCCTGGGAGGCTGCTCCTGAGGCCCCCAAGCATCAACGTCCATCATTTACCATTGATGATCGTCATAGTGAACCTTCATCACTGACCATTGATGATGTCATATGTATTCAAGCGATCATTTGCCACCGTGAGCCATTTGATTCATCATTCATTGTTAATTGCGAATCAACTATCATAAGTCAGAAGTAGCCAACATGAAGGCATCATGAAGCCATCATTCACCAGAGTTTGCTCTCAATGAAGTTCCAAGTGCCCATGATTAACCCTAATGAACCATGCTTAACCACCCAAAGAGCCACGCTTGCATTCCATGCCAAGCCATCCCAAGCCATACCAAGTCATCCGAAGCCATCCCAAGCCATCCCCATCATCATCTGGTTGGGATCCCTAGGGGCTAGGGCCTAGCGCCACCACCGAGCCGCCAGGCCCAAGCCTGGGCCCTGAAGCGGTCGCCTGGGCGCGCGCCGTCGGCGGAGAAGCTGACGCCGAAGCGAAGAACGGTCGAGGCCGTGGAGCTGGGCCGGTGGATGGTGGTCCATTCCCCAAGGGCTCAATGATGGGAAGGGTAAGGATGATAACGACAGATGATAATTAATTAAGCATCATATTTCTAATACCAAAATTGAATGGCTTAGAGTCATATTGTATGATAATTAATCTAGGTCAATAATTAATCATCATACAATATGATGGGAAGCTCAATGATTGATGATGGTTAGTGATTTCTGATCAAGGATGGTTAATAATTGTCTAATGATACTGAATGATGATATCAAGGATGGTTGTGAATGATGATCAATGGTTGATGATGGTAAATGATTTGTGATAATGATGGTTTAATGATAGTGTCAGGGTGATTGATGATGGTTAATGAAGGTTAATACTGATGGTTAACGACCTACATTTGCTTAAGTCATTCTCCGCATTTGCTGGTGATCAATTATTTTCACATGGTGCGAACATGAACCATGGATCAGGAGGATTGGTTGTTATTTGCCAATGTGAGACTCATACTATAGGGTCGCCCCACAGGTTGCCGGAGAAATACCAAGAACATGATTGCTATTTGCCATCATCTAATATCGTGGTAACCACTGGCATTGTTTGACGCACCACCTATGACATATCGGTTGATTATCTGCTGATAATTTCAACGACTGGCTTCGAGCCATTGGCCAAGCTTTGCAAATATCTCAACCATCGGTTCCAGCAAGACCAATCAGATCCCAAGCACCACGTTTGTTTGTCAGGACTTGCTTGCATCTTGAGCTTGTGCCAACCAAACCGACAACACCAGTGACATCGCAACTGGCGGAGGAGAACGAGGCAAGAGGGGGTTGGAATGTGATTCCCGCTTGGCTATTGTTGCTTTTAACAGATCATGGCCGTTGATCTGAGGGTTAATGATGACCAATGTAGTAGCTGAAATGGTAAATAATGGTCAAAAGCAATTCTTGTATAGGTTCAATCATGATCAATGCTGGCTAGTAGTGATTGAAATGGCATCTCATTTGTGGATAGGACACACTATTGACCCTGAACCATTGAGCACTGCTAGTTTAGCAGCTACATGATCCACAGTTACTGTTTTGATCGTAAGCCTGTTATTTGAGGATACAACAGGATACACTGAGGTGATGTTTGTTTATTGAAATCGCCCGTGTGACAAAGTCCGCCACATCGTTGCCATGAAAGACTTGTAGTCCAATTGAGAAGATCCATGAGGGCTGCTGATCAATAATGAATGCCATCATCTAATATATATACATATATATACTGTACATTACAATTTGGTAACCAATTATTTTTTGATCTACTGTACCTATCGATTGATGATCTGCTGACAACTTCAACGACTGGCTTGGAGTCACGCGCCAAATGCTCCAAATATCATACTCATTGGTTCCAACAAGACCAGTCACATCCCAAGTACCACGTTTCTTTCTCAGGACTTGCTTGCATCTTGAACTTGTGCCAACAAAACCGACGACATCTGTGACATCGCACCTGGAGGAGGAGCAGTAAGTGGCTGGAGGGGTTTGCGATACGGTTTCCACTTGGCTGATCTTGCTTCTAATAGATAGCTGACCATGGGTTTATGATGGATGATTAGTGTAATGGTTCAAGTACTTGATAATTGTCAAAACCAAATCTAGCACAGGTTCAATGATGGTCAACAGCGGCTTTAATAGTGGTTGAAATGACGTCTCATTTGTGCAAAGAAAAGACTATTCTCCCTGGACCATAGAGCATAGTTAGTTTACTAGTAGCGTGATCCTCAGCTGCTGTTTTGACATAGCCATAGATAAGCCTGTTGTTTGAGAATGTACTGAGGTGATGTCAGTTTGTCGAAGCTGTGCCGTGACAACCTCACCGACAACGTGGTACCTTCAAGCAACCATAGTGGGCTGAGATGGAAGCGGATGGTTCACCTAGTTAGTGTTCATTGTTGAAAATGGGAGATGAGATGGGATGGGATGGGATGACAAGAGTTCAATGATGGGACATTGAATATTGCCTCCAAGGACTTGTATTCCAATTGAGAAGATCTATGAGGGGTGTTGATCAGCAATGCTTAAAGATCAAGCAACCAACCTTGGTAAGCACTCATGTGTTGGTTAGTCGGTCAGTCACCACTATAGATCACCATTCGTGAGTTCGTTGGTCCTTCACCACCAACGAACCAGTACAGTAATCATCATTGCTGCCTTGGCCATTGACCATCTTATTTTCCTAATCATGAGTCATGAAACATTGTGAGCCACCATCAAGCATTTTCCGCCATCATGCTCAACCGGCACTATGACAAACCCTTATTGCCATGAAGCATGGGAAGCATGAATCAGCCACGGATTAAAACCCTGCGATTCACCATGGCTCATCATGCGCGAGCCCATGCAGCCACAGGCAACGCTGAGCAGGACACCGCTGCTGTGCATCCCGAGAAGTATGGGTGGGTTGAGATCCATGGGGCGTGTTGATCAACAAGGCTTGACGACCAACCGATCAACTTCAGCAAGCACTCATGTGTTAGAAAGTTGATCATTCACGCTACAAATTACAATTCGTTTGTTGCTTGGTCATTCACCAATAATGAACTCATGAACTCCTAGCCATCATTGAAGCCTTGGCCATTGACCATTTTCTTCCTACTAACAATGAAGCATTGTTAGCAATCAGTCGGCCTTATCAGCCATCATGCCGAACCAGCATGATCATGAACCACTATTGTCATCCATCATTTGCCATCATGATTCACTGCGGTTAACCAGCAATCAACCACCAGTCAACCACCAATCAGCCACCAGTCAACCACCAATCAACCACCAGTCAACCACCAATCAACCACTAATCAACTAACCTTTGCTATACTTACATGGCAGCCTTGAGATTCCAGCACTTAAAACACAGTGCTCCCATGATTCCGAAGCTCAGTTGAAGCTGGCTGAGGGCTCCAGGGGTGGCTCCATCCCTAAATGCGGGAACCCTAATCGACCATGGGAACCATGATTCACCACTATAAAACTATACGCTTTTAACATTTTGAGTCATGGTTAACGTTTCTTAGCCATCAATCTACCAGCTTACGAAGTTGATGGCAACGAATCCGATTTGCTTAATGTTGCTGTGGACCATTTCCCATTTGAGTGCTTTGATCTGTGGTAGCCGGGAGCGTACGGGATCTATTTGGTGAGTAGCAGCGATCGTTGTGACAACGCTGAGGAATGCACTTCCTTATGATGGTTAATTGGTAATGGTGAAGTCGACCTTCGTGATGGTTCTACAGAGGTTGCTAACAGTGTAGGATGTTTGACCGTGCCCAATTATGTTGGTCAGCATAGCGAGAGTTCAAGATTATGGGACACTGACCAAAATTGAACCTATTATTACCATTATTACTATTATTCTTCATGCTCCATTATTATCCTTGATTCACTTGACCTTCATTATCCTTATCACTCAGAAATGGTCAACATAATCAAGCCTATGCAAACATGCTAAAACGGTTTACCTTGATTAATAGTGGTTAATAGTGGATGACAACGCTTAACAACGGTTGATAACGGCCAATATCATCACCCATCATTGAATGTGGAAACCGTAATTAACCGTAATCAATAATCATGATTTGCCACTATGAAGCACAATTCCCAACCATCAAGTAACCCATCATGCAGTCAACTATCAATGGACTATTATAAACTGCCATGAACCACGGTAAGCATCAATCAGCCACGGATCAAAACCCTACGATTCACAAAGGTTCATCATGCGCTCGAGCTGCCACAGGACAGTGGAGTCCAAAGGCCTTCGCGGTGTTGGCAAGCCTGCGCAGGACACTGCTGCTGTGCATCTCCGGACCACGGGAAAAAACATGACTTTACCCAAGTCCTGCAGTCGGAATGCCATGATTGATTTTGGAAGAAGTCATGAAAGGATCCCAAATCTTCGATCTTCAGCATGTCCCTTTGCTTGGTCCGAGTCCTGCAGAAAATCATGAATTTGATCACAGATTGAGGTGCTTCTCGTTCTTCTGCACACGCTTGTCAAGGGAACATATGGTGGATCAGACTGTTGGGTATTAAGACTGATAACTCGCAACAGGTTGACGCAGTTTGGCTTTCAGTGAGCCACAAGCTGTCAGAACAGGCCAGCAGTGAACCCCTGATATCAAAAAAAATGCAGGTCGCATGTCACAAGCGTGGGTTGGAATCTCGATCACGAATACTTTTAAAGTGATATGAACCAAATGCTGTCCTAGTTATTTGGATTGAATGGTTTGCATTTCTGTCTCGGGGCGGCAAATGGTGCCGAAACATTTGTTTAGGAATGACGACAACACATTTTTGATTTTGGCGAGTCACGTTGCTACCATCTTTTTTCCGCTTCCAACATCCACAGATCATGGCATCGTCGCTCTCGCAGTATTTCCTGAGCACTGAATACGTGCAGGGGCACGAATTTCCTTTCCAAAAGAATGGCTACTCCCACGTCGAAGCCAATGTCTATGAACATGAAGTAAGCAAAATGCATGTGTGGAGTTTGGCTTTGGATGTCCGAAGAGTGAAAGAAGGTGGCCGCGGAGTCGTAGTCTACCACTACACCAGCAAGATGTTTTTTAACCTCATCACACATCCAAGTAAGGAGAACATCGAACTCTTCGCTTCGAAAAACAGAGATGCGGATTCCAACCATGGATTGGGCTTGTATGCAACCAGCAAGGCTCCCGACCAGTGGAGCTGCCAAGATGAGGCGCACGACGCCATATCGTCATTGTCACTCTATACCTTTGTGCCTCATGTTTTCCATGCTTCGCCTCTGTGTGGCCCTCATGTTGCACCCCTTGCTTTGCTTTCCATGAACATTTGCTTGGCGCCTTGCAGCCTTCCCCGTTTCTATTCCCAGTTGCACCTGACGTAGCGTTCCAAGATGGTAGTGCCTTCTGCTTTCCAAGCCTTTCTCTGACATTCGCTTGGCTCCCTCACGTGGCCTTTCTCAACCCGCTTGTGACCACCTTAGGCGTTAGTTAATTTCCTACATGCTTTTGCTGGGCCCTTGCCTCGCCCTTCCTACTTTGCTGACTGTTCATAATTCTGTGGCGTCCTGCGCTCATTCATTTGTTCGTCAATTTGTTTGACTTGATTTTCCATTTGTTCATCCATTTATGCCTTTGCCTTTGGACATGCGTTTGTTTGTCACTTAAGTATGGATTCATTGTACTCATTTACTGTATCATTTGATTTTTTTCAGTCCTTCATCTAACCATTCAAAAATCAACTCATTCATCTCTGGTTGGCTGACTCGGGTTGTCATGTTCCGCTAAGGGGGCAGGTTGACTGAAGGAGACCATGGGCAGTTTGTTCTCTGTCACTTTTTTCTGGGGCCAGATCGTTGTCAAAAGTTTCTGCCCGGAGGCTCTGATCAACAACTTTTGGCCTCGGCCTCATACGTGGGAGAAGTGGAGGAAGAAGCAGGGGTTGCAATCTGCGGCACGTCCAGAGAAGGCCAGCGCAAAAGAGTTGTTGGAGACGGAGTTGTTGCGTTACGTCCAAACCGTAGAAGATCCGCAGCTGCCACTTGGTCTGAGATTTTCTTTGTAAGGTTTGGGACACTGGTCTAGCACGTTTTTCTACGAACAATGCCAGCAACCAGAGCAGTAACGGCGACGCAACAACAGCGACAGCAGCAGCAGCAGCAGCAGCAGCAGCAGGCA
>VSDK01015531.1:503312-521297 GCA_009767595.1 Symbiodinium kawagutii
AGCAGCAGCAGCAGCAGCAGCCGCACTGCAGCACCACCACCAAGACCACCAGCAGTAACAGTTCAGCAACCACAATCATGAACACAACAACCACAATGACACCAACAGCAACAATAGCCAGAACAGCAACGTAACTATCACAACAAGAATCGTCACGACATCAGCCATAACATCAACTGCAACCACAACCACAAGCAACAAAGACAACCACCACAACACAAACTTCAACCAAGACTGCTGCACAACATTAAGAGATCTAGTTCTTCCTTTTTTAAGGCCAGGACAGCGGCATTGTCTGGTGACTTCGTCGAAAGATCATGTTGATGATGTGTGAACAGATCCCATCATTCGAAGCTCAGACTCCAATCTAGCAAGCTTGTACCAGACTATCAAGCCAGCCCTGAAGGCAATTTCGAAATATGAAACCATTGTGTCCAAGGAGATTTTCTTCGTTGAAATAAGCAGTGAATACCCGGAAACACGCAAGTACTCTATTTCGCAGTGTGTGCACTGATGATTGTGCAGGAATTGCTTCATAGCAAAAGAGGGGCTTCACAACGAAACTTGAAAAAGAGCCGAGGTTGCGCGGAAAGGCAGCCTACTGCATTCCGGTCCTCAGCGATGCTTCCGATGCCATCAATGTCATGGAGGAGGAGACGCTCGCAGATCAGCTCCCTGACGGATCAAAAACTCGGATTCTTGGACAGATCTTGTATGAGTGTGCCACAGGTGGCAGAGTAGCGAGATGGTACGAAAACAACTGAACTTTCACAATTAGTATCTAAATTTTAGCCAAGTAGTGTTCCATCAGGAAGAATAGGTTCAGCATTTTGTGAAATGAGTGTCGGCCGAGGCAGCCGGGCCACAACCGCTTCGGAGAGGAGGAACCTCCCTGGAGAGACGTCTATGTGATCGCCTTGTGGGGCAGGGATGGGGAAGTGAGGAATCTGGTCCAGGGCTCAGATGCCACGATTGAACTGATGCGCCGACGTTTGCAGGTCAAGCGCGAGGCCCTGGGTGCCCAACACCGGGAGACCCTTGTCTGCGTGAACAAGTTGGCGACGGTGCTGCATGCTCGCGGCAAGTGGGAGGAAGCAGAGGATTTGCTTCGAGAGGCTTGGAAAGGCACAACAGAGACCTTGGGAGTGCAACATGCAGAGACGCTCAGCTTCATAAACAACCTGGCGGCAGTGCTGAAGGCCCGCGGCAAATGGAACGAAGCAGAGGATTTCCACCGAGAGGTTTTGAAAAACAGAAGAGAGACCTTGGGCGCAAAAGATCCAGAGATTCTCAGCTCCATAAACAACCTGGCGGCGGTGCTGGAGGCCCGCGGCAAATGGGAGGAAGCAGAGGAATTGCTCCGAGAGGCCTTGAATTGCCAGAGGGAGACCATGGGAGCCCAGCATCCAAGTACCCTGACCTCCATAAACAACCTGGCGACGGTGCTGCATGCCCAGGGCAAGGTGGAGGAGTCAGAGGAATTGCACCGAGAGGCCTTGAATTGCAAGAGGGAGACCATGAGTGCCCAGCATCCAGATACGCTCCGCTCCATAAGCAACCTGGCGTCGTTGCTGGAGGCCCGCGGCAAATGGGAGGAAGCAGAGGAATTGCTCCGAGAGGCCTTGAATTGCCAGAGGGAGACCATGGGAGCCCAGCATCCAAGTACCCTGACCTCCATAAACAACCTGGCGTCAGTGCTGCAGGCCCGCGGCAAACTGGAGGATGCAGAGGAATTGCACCGAGAGGCCTTGAATTGCCAGAGGGAGACCATGGGTGCCCAGCATCCAAATACGCTCAGCTCCATAAGCAACCTGGCGTCGGTGCTGCATGCCCAGGGCAAGGTGGAGGAAGCAGAGGATTTGCACCGAGAAGCCTTGAAAGGCAGAAGAGAGACCATGGGAGCCCAGCATCCAGAGACGCTCAGCTCCATAAACAACCTTGCGATGGTGCTGGAGGCCCGCGGCAAATGGGAGGAAGCAGAGGATTTGCTCCGAGAGGCCTTGAAAGGCAGAAGAGAGACCATGGGTGCCCAGCATCCAGAGACGCTCAGCTCCATAAACAACCTGGCGACGGTGCTGCATGCCCAGGGCAAGGTGGAGGAGTCAGAGGAATTGCACCGAGAGGCCTTGAATTGCCAGAGGGAGACCATGAGTGCCCAGCATCCAGATACGCTCCGCTCCATAAGCAACCTGGCGTCGTTGCTGGAGGCCCGCGGCAAATGGGAGGAAGCAGAGGAATTGCTCCGAGAGGCCTTGAAAGGCAGAAGAGAGACCATGGGTGCCCAGCATCCAGAGACGCTCAGCTCCATAAACAACCTGGCGACGGTGCTGCATGCCCAGGGCAAGGTGGAGGAGTCAGAGGAATTGCACCGAGAGGCCTTGAATTGCCAGAGAGAGACCATGGGAGCCCAGCATCCAAGTACCCTGACCTCCATAAACAACCTTGCGATGGTGCTGGAGGACCGCGGGAAGTTGGAGGAAGCAGAGGATTTGCACCGAGAGGCCTTGAAAGGCAGAAGAGAGTCCATGGGTGCACAACATCCAAGTACCCTCAACTCCATAAACAACCTTGCGAGGGTGCTGAAGGCCCGCGGCAAATTAGAGGAAGCAGAAGGTTTGCACCGAGAGGTTTTGAAAGGCCAGAGAGAGACCATGGGTGCCCAGCATCCAGACACGCTGACCTCCATAAACAACCTTGCGATGGTGCTGGAGGACCGCGGGAAGTTGGAGGAAGCAGAGGATTTGCACCGAGAGGCCTTGAAAGGCAGAAGAGAGTCCATGGGTGCACAAAATTCAAGTACCCTCAACTCCATAAACAAACTTGCGAGGGTGCTGAAGGCCCGCGGCAAATTAGAGGAAGCAGAAGGTTTGCACCGAGAGGTTTTGAAAGGCCAGAGAGAGACCATGGGAGCCCAGCATCCAAGTACCCTGACCTCCATAAACAACCTTGCGATGGTGCTGGAGGACCGCGGGAAGTTGGAGGAAGCAGAGGATTTGCACCGAGAGGCCTTGAAAGGCAGAAGAGAGTCCATGGGTGCACAACATCCAAGTACCCTCAACTCCATAAACAACCTTGCGAGGGTGCTGAAGGCCCGCGGCAAATTAGAGGAAGCAGAAGGTTTGCACCGAGAGGTTTTGAAAGGCCAGAGAGAGACCATGGGAGCCCAGCATCCAAGTACCCTGACCTCCATAAACAACCTGGCGACGGTGCTGCATGCCCGCGGGAATGTGGAGGAAGCAGAGGATTTGCACCGAGAGGCCTTGAAAGGCCGAAGAGAGACCATGGGTGCCCAGCATCCAAGTACCCTGAGCTCCATAAACAACCTGGCAGCTGTGCTGAACACCCGCGGCAAGTCGGAGGAAGCAGGGGATTTGCACCGAGAGGCCTTGAAATGCAGAAGAGAGACCGTGGGTGCACAGCATCCAGACACGCTCGGCTCCATGCAAAACCTCGCAGCTTTGCTGTACAAGCTCCGCCAATTCAGTGAGGCAGAGGACTTGCTGCGGGAAGCTTCGATTGGTTGGAGAGCGGCCCTGGGCGCTGGTCATCCCAACACAGTGAACTCCATCGAAAGCCTCGCTGTCGTGTTGAAGGCGCAAGGCAAAACAGAAGAGGCCAACGAGTTGGAAAAGCCTGAGAGCTCCGGGTACCCGGCGCAGCAGCGGTGAGTTTCCAGAGAGCACCTTCTGTCCCAACGAGTTTCACTTTCGCATACGCGTCAGTCATGGCCAAACCATCCGAAAAATAGGGTGGACTTTCCGGTCATTCGTGGGAGGTTCACCAGGGGTCCCAAGGGCCTTTAGTCCACACCTGATTTTTTCAGATACTGAATCTTTGGCCCCCTGGGGGAATGTGTTCATTTCTTTGCTTTCACTGTGGGCTCAGGAGTTTCCTTAACAATTTCGCACTGGAAGTATTCCAGCGAAACAGAGACAAGGCAGGTGCTTTGCCGAGACAGGCTGTCAAGTACTTCAGGTAGTTCAGGTGGGCAATGGAAAGCTGCACATGGTGGTGAATCATGGTCAATGATTCAATGATAGGATTTATTATGGGCATATGATGGCCAAGTAATGGTTCATAATGGCTACCATGGTTGATGACGGTTGACTTATGCTTAGGTAATGTTTAATGATAGGCTTGATGATGGGCAATGATGGTGAATTTATGGTCAACGATGGTCAACGGTTCAAAACTGAGCCCATATATTTTGCCAGGTAATGCTACCAGGAACCACTGTTGACATACAAACTATTGACATACAAACTAGCTAGATTTTCTGGGACTTGAGAATTGCAGCAGCAACTTCGCCACTTGATGTTGTGGCTGTGGGGCAGGTCTTTAGACCAGAAGTTGGCTAGCTCCACGCATGACATGCCACGCCAATTCTATACTGACAAGTCGTTTTTTGGGTTGAAATACCCCAAACCTTGGGTGCTGATGCAACTTATAGAATAGTTGTGAAAATGTGATGCCCTGAATTAACCAGGATAAACCTATCATTTGCCATTATTTTCTCACTATTTGCCCACTATTTATCCATCATTTAGCCATCAACCACTAGTTAGTGCCATCATTAACATCATTATGAATGATTTGTCCTTTCATTTACCATCATTTACCATCATGTACCTGTTTATTTGCACCATCATTTGCCCAACATCAACCATTGTTAAATCATGAATTGCCGAATGAACCAACCCTGTTTACCCATCATGAAATCCATTCATTCATCATTAGTCCCATCATGAACCATCAGTTATCCAACTATTGACACCAGCATTAGCCATGAATTATCCATGAATGTCCCATGCATTACCTTCCTCGGATGTTGACCAACCTGTCCGTGGCTTCACGCAGCCAGGCGTTGCAGGTGTTTGGCAGTGCTTGAACAAGGGGTGCCGGAGCCCGGTGGCACAGCGCAACGCTCCGTGGCGGCGTGGCCGCAGGGAAGAGCTGATAGTCAATGATTAGTGGACATGGTAGGTTAACGGTTGGTTAATAGTTATTTGTAGTGGTTTAACAACCGTTAACCAACCGTTAACCTAAGATTGAAATGACTATGATTAGGTTAACAAAGATTCATAGTCATAGTTGTTTAATAGTGATTTGTAGTGGTTTAGCAATGAGTCATAGGAGAGATTCATGGTCAAGGGTTGGTTGTTGGTTGGTTGGATGGTGGTTGGTTATTTTTTGGTTGGTTTTATTTTGGTTGATCTGTAGGTTTCTGATGGTTTCTGTAGGTTTTTGGTCAACAAGAGCTGTAGGGAAGAAAACGGCTAATGGTGTTTCATCATGATTAGTTGTTGTTTGTAATTATGTTGGTTGATGGTGTTCCATCATGATTAGTGGTTGGTTGTAATTATGTTGGTTGATGGTTTGAAATTAGTTGGCAGGTTGGTGATGGTTGGTTATTTGTTGGTTTATGGCTTGGTTTTTGTTGTCAAAGCTTGTTTGATGTTGGTCATTTGTTGGTTAACTGAGGGTTCTTTGTCAGTTGATGATGGTTAATGATGGTCAATGATGGCACTTGACAATGTCAATATTAATAAATCGTACAATGGTTGACAATGATTGTTGGTAGGGGTAACTTTTTGATAGTTGGTCGTGCTGTTTGTTTTTTTTTTGTGATGGACAAGCATGCTTAAAGCCAGCTACTTGATGATACTTGTGGTGGGTCATGGTTCATATTTGCAATGGAAGAGTAGGGTATAAACCACTAATATAGGAGAAACAACTGAAATAACAACAATATATAGTCATTTTGGTGTGACAGACCTGTTGATTGTCGTTTGAGATATTACCAACCATCATCAGCCAGTATTGGTCACCACCCCTATGAATCACCATTAGAAATAGTGAGACCAGTTTCCCCTGTTGCTACCCAACATGAAACACAATCGGATTTGTTTTCCATTATCAACCGTTGCTATCAACCAGTTTTTTTTTTGTCGCTTGTCCTTAGCCACCTTTAACTATGATTTATCATTATCAATTGTCATTGTTAAACATCAAGTTTTGTCCACCATAAATCGTTCTTGACCATGCTTTCCAACCATTGACCATGACTAACCCCACAGTCCGGCATCATCATCCACCACTCCACCCTTCTTCGCCACGGGCGCCATATGCAATGCAACTGCACCAGGCCACGGTTCGTTGCTGGTCGCAGTTTCGGAAGACTCTAAGATGCTGCGCTGCAGCTCCAGGTGGGGAAGTGGCCGGCGCCGATGAGTGACGGTGCTGTTGGGTGAGTAGACTGGTGAATGATTGGTCCATTTGTGTGAACCACCCCCTCAAATGGGGATTAAATACGGCTGATAATTGGTAGCTATAGGGTATAATCATCAACAAAAGTGGTTGAACAACTACTGGTCATGGGGGTTTCTCAAGCCAGTTTGGGGACCCCGAAGTTATGCTGTTTTTTTTGTAGAAAGTGATTGATAAACTGGGATGGTGAATGATTGCTGGATGATGGTTGAGAGATGGTGAAGGAGGGTGGTGAATGATGATGGTGATGGTGATGGTGATGATGATGATGTTGATGATGATGATGATGATGTTGATGATGATGATGATGGCGAATGATGGTGAATGATGAATTTGTAATGATCAATCGATAATTAGTGGTTAAGTGATGGTTAGTCAATGGTTGAGTGATACTTGACTGATATAGTTGAGAAATGTTTGGACTGGTTAAGATGATGATGATGAGCTTCTCATGCTTGATAGATATTGATAATGGTCAATTGATTGGTGCTCAAAGTTTTAATTATTAAGCAGCCGCCATGAAACTCTTGATGAACCGCTAGTTGACCACCAATTGAGCTGTTTGTTGGTTGTTGTCCAAGGGTGGACGTTTCCGATGCTGTGGATTCCGCAGCAGAGTCGTCGGCTAACTCCAATGGGCTGCAGGAGTCGCAGACCTCGATCGAGTGGTCGTAGATTTGGATCAACGAACGCGAAGGTGGGGGCCACAACCAGAGCAGACTATGCTGTGGTGTCATGCGGGGCAGTCACGTACAAGCAGCAACCAAGGAGGAATCGCCTGTGTGTGACCATTTGTGGATATAGTTATACTGTATATATATATATATATTTAAATCCATATAATCCAACGTTATCAATAAAGTGGTCAGATTCTATCTATTTGTCCATCGATGTGCCCCCAGAATGCCCGGTTTTCTGCTTCAACACGTTAATTGCTTGCATTTCTAACATTGACTCCTGGATGACCGCACCACGAGAGTCTCGGACTGAAATTCATCCTGCCTCCTCCAGGCTGAGAGCCATGCTGGAAGGCTCCTGAAGCTTTCTGAATCGAGTAGCTGTTGGTGGGAACAAAACTTGCAGGTCTCACTGAGGCCGGTGTTGACGTCGCAGCGGTGTAACAATGGGAGAAGAACCTGAGAACTGCATATGTCATGTGTCATCATATCCTGAGAGTATGGAGGCGTGCTTTCTTTGTAGTTAAGTAACCTTTGTGGCGTGTCCTTTGGAGGAGTTGTAATTAATCAATTAAGTAACCTTTGTAATTTATTAATAACCTTCTTTGGAGGTGTAACCTTCTGTTTTGGTGTCCTTTGTTTTGTCCCTTTGTGGCGCCGTTGTGACTGTAACCATGTAGAAGCAGTACAGAAAGAGGAGTTAGCACACTGCGATGTAGAGATAGTGGACTTTGAATCACAACTCGAAACTGGAGACCTTGCAAGTATTTTGGTGAGAAGTGGCGTGTGCAACATTTCACAACATGCACTCCGATAGTTGATGGCATGAGCACCAGATGATTACCAGGGGTTATTTCAGGGCTTATTGACCAATGATGAGCAACCATCAGAGTCGTTAAACAACTTCAATTGGTACTAATGGTTGAATCAGAATGTCAACACTCGTCCATATTCACCAATGAACCGGTGGAACTTGTAAATAACATCCGACCTGCGCACGTGTGAACTCCCCGTCGTCGCTGTCCAGTGGCTGTAGCCTTAGGCGGACGGAACAGGATCGCGACTCCCTGTTCCATCGGCAGGGCAGCTTTGGCCAATGCTTAGCTTGGACCTCTCCATAGATTCAGGAGAGATTTCAAATGTAGGAAAGAAGTTGTCTACTTCTACCAGCTGGTTTGGTAAGAATGGTGGATATTTAGGAGATAAGAATGCTTGCAGCTCTGGGATAAGCATGGTTGATACCTGCCAGCCAATAAATGATTGATCAAGTTATCGCTGTCACCTGGTGATGATTGTCAGGAGAATCCATGGCTTGGGACCACATGAAAGAAGTTGCCAAGATTTGGTACAAATGGTGTACCCCCAAAACTGGTGCTTTCCCTGTTAATGAGAGCCGTTATTGGATGGTTAGTAGGTACCACCATTTATGGGCAAACCCATTGAAGGAGCAACTAGATTTGAAATGGTGATTTAAGGCTGCTCTCAGAAACTGTACTAAGCACCCAAAGCATTCAAAGATGTCAAGTTTTGCAGGGAAATCCGATCATTCTGAATAATACCAGCCATTTCAAAGCATCATTAAGCGTCAGCGTTGATCATTCTTAATTGTTCTTAACAAACCATCACTAGTCATCACCAAGAATCACCCATTATGAACGTCGACATTTGTTAAAAGTCATTGAATTGGACAACTCCGACTGAACGACGGTCGCAGCTTCTGGGGAAGCGTAACTGTGAGACAAAAAGTGATGGCCTTTGCAGCGATGGACGTCATGTTGACCGTCCGTTTGCGGTGCCAAGGATGTAATGTGAGCAATATCCATTTAAAAGTTCATTAAAGATCCATCCATCAAGGATTTATGCAAAAACATGGAAACTGATTTGTGTTCAGGGCTTGTCATGGTATGAATTGTGGATAAACATTCGCTGGTTGTTTATCACGGCTGTCAATTGTGGTCCGAGATAGTCAATGTAAACTATCAAGTGATTAACCAGCGGGGCTGGCGTCATTGTGGGTTGACATGAAGCATAACCAGCCGCTGTGACATTCTCAAGCATCACGAGCCACCATTACTGCAGCATTTATTCATCACCATTAACGAGCATCCAAGATCATAAAGCATGACTACCAACCACGATTCATTAGGGTTCATCAGCCATCATTAATCAACCTCGATTGAAACCGAGCATCCTGAAAGCCATCATCAACCATCAGAATGCTTAAGCACCAATCAACCACGAGATCAACAGTTTGGTATCACCTATTCATCATCCCCACCAACCAAGCCATCAATCCCTGAATCAATCATGATTAGCTCTCATCAACTATGCTTCATCATGAGTCAACCACTTCACATCAAGCCACTCAAATCAATCTTCCATCCACCCTTACTTTCACCATTCCCATTGACCATTCAAATTAACGACCATTAAGTGGAGCAGGAAAAAAAGGCAATAAACCAGCACTAAACCAATGACTGAATATCACCTACTGAGGCCATCACATTGACCACCATGAACCAATCCATTTGATCAAGCCACCAATCAACCACCATAAACCACCGAAGTGATCCAATTCAACATTCAAACCACCTAAGTGATCCCATGAACCACCATTAACTTTGGGAAACCATCCAAGAACCATGATTTGGTGGCTCATGATCCATTTAAACCCCATGAGCCACCGAAGTGATCCATTAACTAAGCCATTCCAACGGTTCCAAGGCTTCGCCTTCAGGCCGTCGGCACCCTGCCCGCCACTTTGGCCGCCCTGGCGGTGCACAGCGCGGAGCGCAACGAGCACGGCGTGTTGGATCCAGGCGCCACGCAGCCGGCCACGCGTGGCGCACGTGGAAGGTGAGAGATGGATCTCTGGTTGGGCAGTGGAAGCTGATCTCTGGAAGTTGATTAGTGGTTGGTTGGTCCAAGTTGGTTGGTCCAAGTTGGTTGGTGATTGGTGGTTGAGTAGTGGTTGGTTGCTGTGTTGGTTGATGTGTGGGTAGTGGTCTTTGATTGGTGGTTGAGTAGTGGTTGATCTTAGTGATTTTGATTGGTTGATCAGTGGTTGGTTGGTGGTTGATGAGTGATTGAGTAGTGGTTGATGTGTGATTTGATTGGTTGATTAGTGGTTGGTGGAATTTGGTTGGTTGACTAGTGGTTTATTCAGTTTATTCTTGGTTGATCAGTGGCTGATTGTGATTGATGGATTGTGATTGGTTGTTGATTGTCATTGATGGCCCATTGTGGACAAATTTGGTTGAATTTAATTGATTGGCAATTGACAACAATAGACCATATCGTTTCCATAATGGTTGGTTAGTATTGTTGATCAGCAACATTAGATTAAGCTTATCACCTATATCATGGTAACGATGTGGCTGTGGATCAAAACCCTAGCACCCTTAGTGAACATCCCCTACAGGACCAAACAAGTCGTTGTTGAGATTTTCATTTACCCATTTTTGGGATTCTTGATTGTGACCCATGGCTATGTCATACCACTGTTGGGTACCGCAGCGTTATGTTGAGTCATGCAGTCGCACAGTTGAGCAGCTTTTCTCAGTGGGTCCAATTGTTGGGATGTGAACTACAACTATTACCCATGACTCTTGGTTGGTTGGTTTTCATTGGTAGTGACCAGTGTCCATACATAGTTGCTCTATGCCAAATTCTTGTTGGTTGTTAGCCATTCTTTTCAACCGTTAAGCGTTCGTAGCATGTCCATTGTTAGCTTATCTATGGTTACAAGTTATAACATAACCGGCCGTGGAGATATGACCCCGCGCTTAGGATAACAAACACACAAAGTGCACCGTTGTGACCGTGAGGTTGCGAGACAAGATACCTTCACAGCTTGAAACTCCTGGAGTCGTTTTGACTGTTCAAAGCATTGGGTAGAAGAGCACGGCGTGTTTTTCAGCACACTTTGTCGTTGAAAGCCTATGTCGAGCCATTGTGTGATGACCCTCTTGACCTTGCTTTTGGCATTCACCGCACAGACATTTGCCGAGGAGACCAACATGAACGTGAATGGAAAGCAGATGGTGCAGGCATTGAGCACTGAGAAGAATCACTCACTGGCAGCATCCAATGAGACCATGTCCCACAGCAAGGCATTGCTACGCGGCACAACAAACCGCAGTGGTGGAACCGGAGCGATGGGGCAGAAATTGATCAAGGGCAACATGAGCATCGAGAGGAATCACTCTGTGGCGGCCACTGACACCATGTCCCAGAACATGGCCTTGCTACGTGGCATGATGAACCAGAGTAGTGGAACTGGAGATGGCTGTGCCAGGCTTTGCCCCATGCTCTACTCTGGAGCTGTGGGCCATTGGTGCAATCAAGGCCAATGCTGGTGTGTGCGTGGTGGGCTCACGTTTGATTACTCTTGCGCGCAAGGGTCGTCGTGGTGCGCAGGAAACTGCTTACAAAGCGGTTGGCAGATGTCGGGATGCTATGCGAACAACATTTGCATATGCTCAAACAACGACTGGGACTACACGCAGTATACATGCTAAATGTCCAATGCTTTGCCTCCAACTAAGGCGGTGGGGGGGGCCGGGTTTTACAGAATGGTCCCTCCTGGTCATGTGAATTTGCTGTGAAAGTGCTGTGAAGGAACATTGTCCCATTGTGTTTTGAAGTGTTTGGTTTCAAAACAATGGTTAATGCCTTGGTTTGGCAGCAAAAATCCAGTACCAACCAAGAAATGGCAATTGTTATAAATTGCAAGTCTTTAGTTCTGATGTAATCATATGAGTTATATATTATTCATTTTCTAGTAATACTGATGTGTAAGAACGATTCTTAATGATCAAACATAGCATTTTATTACTAGTACAACCACCAATATGCATATCCTAGTAGCATGACCTCCTGCAATAATGACGGCTACAGATTATTGCTGAGTATCAATCACAGTATCATATTGACATATGTTACATATGATAGACTTGTTATAAGTATCATTGCTCATATATGCCAAACAGATTGATCTTTCATGACGGCTAGTAAAGGTAAACAATTATCAATCACATTAATTCACTACAATATTATCAATACAATCACAATTAGTCAGGTCACCAAACCTGTGCAGGCGACCAAAAAACATCACGTTCGACCACTATATACATCTAGCAAACCTCGACAGGCACCAAGAACACACAACAAACACCATTTGAACATCCATACCCAGAGTGTTGGCCCCAAAGATTGGAGCCACACGTGTGTTTTGTGATTTTTTGTTGCCTGTTGATGATTGGTGCACATTGGGTTTTGATTGGTTTTGGTGCCGGTCGATGTTCTGCAATTGTCCAGATCAGGAAACATACAACAAAATGCGTTTCATCACTTTTTTCAGAGCCCTGACAAGCATGAAACCTTCCAATCTACCATGTTTTTTGTTGGAATCCAGTTTCACATCACCAGGAGGACCGCTCAGCGCCCACGGGTGTTGAAGTTTTAGTGTAAAGTTGTAAAGTTTGAAAGGCAACCCAGTTTGCAAGGCAACGAAGTTTGCCACCATGTTCCCAAGCCGCTTAGATCAGAGGCTGCAGGCTACAGCCGGCTACAGCAGCTTTTGACATTTCTTTGTTCTGCTCAGAGGAAAAGATGCCTGGCTGCTTCGTTTTTGGTAGGCAGTCGCACCGACTGGTGTTGAAAGGCTCTACCAATTATTCTAAGGAGAATCTGCCAGTTTCCAACCGAGTTGGACTCTGTGATTTCTTCACATATTTTTTGTGTGCTTCAACAATGGATAAAACTCAAAACAAATTTCCTGAGCAAACATTAGGACAGATAAGTCTCCAAGAACCCAAGAAATCACCTTGGCAACTGCAGGTGAATGAAGTTGCTGGTTGATCATACCCAGAAAAATGAGAGCTCAATAATTGAACTGGCCCAAAACGTTTGCCGACGCCTCCATGGCAAATGTAAATAAACAAGCTTTGGCCGAACGAATTAAGCTGGTCGTTCCGGAAAGTCTTAAGAAACATCCAATGACCTTCAGGTCCAGAACTACTTAGCATACCCAGATGCTACATGTACGCTATATTACTTAACCACATTTGGGTCACTTTATAGATATATAGGTAAATATACCATACCTACCATACCAATGGAGTGATAAATGTAGGTAAATATATACCATACCATTGGAGTATCTGGGAAAGAACAGACCAACCTGAGGCTTTGGGTTTTATTGATTATCGACTTGTTGCACTCCGTGTAGGCTATAGTTGCCTTGACAACCACGGCCTTTGTACAGAGAAGCACTGGGACATCACTAAGAATTGGGCGATTCTCCAGCCGGCTATGTTCGATTACCAGAGGGTAATTTGACCTTCAACTTAAGCGAAGAAGTCGCCACCGCTGCAGGAGAGATCTACTATACATCTCCAGCCCGGCTGCCTGGATGTTACCATCAACCCTGTGCTGAGCAAGAATGATGTCTAAGCTGTTAGGGTACCAAATAGATCTAAATAGCACAGTGTGGTGGTTTATTCAAATCTAACAATGGTTAATTGATAGTGTTTAATGGTTAATGAATGATGGCTACAACTGGTTTGTGGTCTCAAAAATTGCATATGTTTAACCATACCTGGGGATGATTCTCTATTTGACCTGCGCATGTTTTTGAAAGGCCACCTCACCAACCACTGGCGGCTTTCTACTTTACCAAGACATTTATTGGCTACACAACAATTGTGACTACCAGTTGGTACCATCAATTTTGGTGTTTCTGTTTCGTTCATGTTGACGACCTTTGCCACAGCGAGACACAATCGCTCAACCAGGACAAATTGCAGAGCAAATACTAAGATGTACTAAGCACTCTTGACAATGGGACGGTGACATGGAATGTCAAGTGCTAAACGATGGGTCAATATATACTTTTTGTTTACACCTCTCGTGACATCAGCACAGCTGGTTGACGATTTGTTGGTAGGATGGCTTGGCGGTCCATGGCTGTGCTTCGGGCATGGGTATGGATCCATACAATTTGACCCCCTGGACACAAGCGTTGATTTATAGCTCACTGGAGTGATGGGGTGGTTGGGTTGGCTACCAGTTACGCGGGGTTTAACGTACCGCAACTCATAGCTGTTGGGACCCACCTCATACTTTGGTGGGTATGACTCGATTTGAAGCACCAACTATCCTACCATTAACTGTGACATTCACCAACCCATGGTGATATCCACCAGAATCTGGGTACTTGTCAAATCCTTTGCGTAGGCCGAGGGGGCGAAGGGGTTCGTTTTGGATGGTGTTCGATGTTAAGCCCCCCTGTGAATGGTGCCCCCCAAAACTTTAAAGATGAATAAAGGTTATGAACAGCTAGATGGTTAGTAGGTACGACTATGACCATGAATAAACCAAGGTCAAACAATTTCCTGAGGGTTCAAGTGTTTGCAGTCGAGTCGTTCTCAAGATGCAGCATAATGCAACGCGGTTGCCATTCGGTTTCAACAAGTTGGTAGCCATTCAGTGACAAAAAATCTCGATACAGAAACTGCAGGGTTACACTGCTCATGCTGGAAGAGTCTGTGTAAGTCTCTGCAGTCTTTGCATATTACACACGAGAATTCAAAACCAAATTCCATGCACAAGAAAATAACCGGATGTTTGCTGATCCGACAAAACAAAAGTACTATGCCAAACTACAAAGTCCCAAAGGTTCCCCACAAGTCATCAGGATTTCCGGTTGGATGTGACAGGGACTGGAGCATCCACCATTATTGTTACCATTAGGCACAGGAGTACCAACAATTTGCAGTGGTTACCATAGTATCAGCCATAGAATGAGCCAAGGTATGATACAGCCAGAGTATTGGATAACTACAATATTACATTACGATAGTGTTACCAGTTCTGAACCTATATTCTTCTCCATTGTTTCTTACGTAATCATCATTAGCGCCAACCACTACAGTATTTGAACATACCCATTACCAACAGTTGTGAACGGTTGATTCACGATTCTCAGTCATCACTTGCAATTATTGACCACATTTGACTACCAATCAACAAGTATCAACAATCAATGATTAAGCATCACCAAGCATCACACACACTCTAGTAAACAAACCTGGAAGTGGAAAATCCACCCTGTATGGCGGGTTTAGGTACAAAAGCTGGTAGTTTTTGTGTTTCCAGGTTGGTTTACCAGAGGGGAATCATCAAAGAAGTCTGATCTTTTTCCGCTCATCAGTTCACTCACCGGACCGAGGCCATGTTCTTCCTTCAAGCCTGCTGGCTGGAGTGCGCCCGGCAAACTGATTAGCCTGGCGCGCCAGCAATGGTCAAGCCTCACCCACCATGGAGCATCAAACCATGAAGCATCATGTGAGTGATGGTTAGTCAGCTGGCTTGATCAAGCATTTAGGCAGTTAAATGCCAAGCTAATTATGCATCAAAATATAATCCTCAGCAACTGTAAGCCATCAACCATCATGAACCACCATCAACACCATCAACCATCCTTGCCCATCATTGGCCATAATTCGTCAACCATCATCTCTCATGTTTGACCATGACTCATCCACCACCATCAACTCATGGCAGGTTGCTTCTCTGGGTTGCCCAACCCAGCAAAGACGATGCAGCTCTTCCCAGACGTTTTCGAACTGCCGGGAGACCTGGGATCGAACTGCTGGGAGGCCGGTGACGGATAGTTCTCGCCTTCACGCGGTGCTTCTGCTGATGGAACCTTCGACTGTTGGATCAAGGGACTTTGCATTGTTTCAAGGAATCCTCCGCAAGTCTTTTCGAGCTCGCAGAGCTCTTGCCACGGGGTTTTGTAGAAGTCTTCCTCGCACAGCTCTTTCTCAGATATCAAGGGATCATTGTACAAGCTTTCTCGCAGGGATTTCCTGCAAGGCGGCAAGGGATCTTGTGCAGCTACAGAGATCACCACAAAGACGTTGCAGAATGTCAAGAGCTGAAGAGATGAACGAGGACAATCTTCTGACGCTTGCTCTTCTTGAAAGCCGCTAACCTCTTGGAAACTTCCGCCCCTTGCCCTGGTACTACCTGTAACAATCAAACTCTATAAATCTGGTTAACGATGGTCCAAGGCTGATGAATGCATGTTAATGCTAGTTGGTTATGGTTCGTACTATTGTGGTTTCATGGATGGTCAACCACGCTTAATGATGTTTGATGATGTTCAAGCCCACCGTTCACCTCCTTGCGTAGGAAACCTGTATGATGGTTTCATCATGGGTGAACCTTATTTTGAGGTGTGGTTTGCGGATCCGTCCGCTTCCAGTCCTGAGAGTCAGTCGTGTCATCACATTGTTGCAGATAAACTCGAAGAAACAGCGGCAACTCGATAGCTTTGGCCACACTTTTCCAGGTTGGAAGCACACCTTCAAGCACTCATCGCGTGGTATGAACTGTTATGGGAATCATGACATAAACCTATCCATGCCACCGATCCTCAGGGGCGACCCCATCCGCTGTTCCAGGTGTTGTTTTTGGACGTTTTCGGAGATGGCGTGGATCCAACGGATGCGGAGCTTCCAGCTCAGAAACCTCGAATGAACTCTGGAGCTTTGTTTTTCTGAGCCAACAATTGAAATCGGTGGAAACCAAAACCAGTTGGAACACCAACTTCGATAGGTGTTCAATGTTTGGGGCCCGCTGGTTGATATGATGTTCAGGCGATTTTTCCAGCGTCCTGAGTAGCTGCGTTGTATCTTTTCCTCAGGATCCGACCGAACTTACCAACGGCGAGCCGGATTCATGATCAGGACTCGGGGAAGTGGCGCGATGTTGCTTCGCTGTTCGGCTCCTTATTTGTTTTTCATACGAACCAATGTGAAGCAGAAATTCCCTTCCGGGCTTTACTAGTCAACGTCTGAAGTCCCTAATGTAATCCCTTTCACAATTCACACTGAAGACTGAAGCTAATACTAGATTCCCTGGTTAGCTCCCTTTGTTCCTATCGACCATCACCCATCAATCATGTTTTTTGAAGCTTTACAAACTAAAATATGAATCATGAACATGCATTAAACACATATGAACCACCATTACTGTAACAATCATTGACCATCAGTAACCAGTGTCCACCCTGTATGATAAGCCGTTCTTATTGACAATTGTCAACCATGGGTAAGTTTTATTCACCAGCATATTCACCACTAGTAGGCATGGATCATCATGAACCAACATGAACTACTTGTACTGGATAGAATTGTTATGATAATGATAATTGATGTAACAAATATATATCTATAGAATGTTTTACCATCTACTTATCAACAACAATGGCCGTTCCCAGTAGATATTACAGTAACCACCGTGTTACCATATGATTGAACGTAAAAATGAACCATAGTTGCTGCGGTTGAGTACCTAGTTAATCAATCATAGCCGGAGGTATTATTGATCATGATCAGATTTCACCAATATCAACCATCATCAAACATAATGTAATTACTTATATTGACCATCCTTGACCGTATGATATGTATCAACCACTGACAATGTTAATGAACTATTGATCACAGCAATTACACACTTGAATCAACCATGAATCAACCATAAATCAACCATCAACTCAAGTCAACTCAATCAATAACTTCACCATTCTGAACTAACTAAGTCATCCCTCTTAACAAACTGTCAACCATCATCATTAAGTCATCCCTCATTCAACAGCCATTCCCTACGACACATTGGAGCGCTTGCTGCGCTCCCAGGAGTTGCAATCCGCCGAGCGCGTGGCTGGCGCGGAAGCGGCCTTGGCGGTGGCATCTGCTGCGGTGAAGCGCTGGGAGGTGCGACAGATGTGGGCACCGGAGGTGGGGTTGGTTGCTTGGTTTGGTTCGTTGGTTGGTTAGGTGGGTGGGTGGTTGGGTGGTTAGTGGTGGTTTGTTGAAAGGTTTCAGAAACCATTTATAAGCCTTAGAACATTTTTATATAACCATGAAGAATCATGGATGTGATGTTAGGAGGAATACACCAACTGTAAGTGGTTGGTTGGTTGCGTGGTTCCATGGTGAAAAGACACCACTCATGGGTGCCATGG
>VSDK01015531.1:521307-564037 GCA_009767595.1 Symbiodinium kawagutii
TTCCTGCTTGGTTGGCAACGGCAAGCCAGAGCTGTACAACAAGACAAGTATAGTTTGGCTTATGATATCCACCAGTGGACCAGCGCAACCCCTAGTTGTAATACCTTCATTTTCTGCCAGTCAGTACCTATAGCTACTATCTGTTGTGGGTTGGAACAAGCAACCAGAGCAGCAGCAGCATAGCTGCTGCCATCATGAACCGTCATGAAACATCATCGATCATCATTTAGCAATCATAATTCATCACTTAACCATGGTTTCACCATCATTCAAGCATGGATTCATCATTTCACCCTGGCTTCATCATGATTCAACCATGGTTTCACCACCAGTTAGCTCACCAGTTCGTTGAGTGGATGCCTTTCAAAGCATCACCACATCGACTCACGTCGCGAAACCCGAGGCGACGCCTCGCGTCATTCTGACGGAAGCCCAAGCGTCGGAGTTGACCCGTCACTTGGATCAGTGGTTGATGAACGGTTCAGGATGCTTGGAACCATCGAGGCGATGATTAATTATCATGATGATTCATGATTAACAATAATAGGTGGTTAATTCATGGGGTAACAGTGGTGTGACAATGTAACAATTGTAGGCGATCATTCATGATTAGCAAGAATAGGTGGCTACGACTTGGCGAAGGATGGTTGTTTCATAAGCTGATGGTTGATGATGGTTGTAGTAGGGAATATGATGCTTAAACATGGTGAATGAATGGTTTTATGATGGTGAATGATGGTTAGTGATGGCTAATAGTGACTTGATAGTGATTAAGGGTGCTTATTTCGATTACATCAATGGTTATAAGTTAACATTCCTGATCTTGTTGGTTCTAAGCAGGCCAAATTTTTCTACCAAGACCATGAAAAGGTTAATGATGGTGCATGATCAAGAGTACTTGAGAATTGTAGAAGATGGTTAGTGGCAATCAATTTTGGCAAATGGTGGTTGCAAAGATGATAATGGTTTGTTTGTGATGATTCATTTGTTTATTGTGATGGTACATCATATTTTGCAACGCTCTCTTTTCCTCAAGCATACAACGCATTATCTTCATTAGCATGATTATGCGCCCTGCACCCATCGAGTAGCTTCTTCTTGGTGTTGGTAGAAAGTGGTAAGGCAACCACTTCTTGTAGCTGATGGAACCTGCCCACAGTAAGTTGCTTATTGCTGGTTGACGTTTGTTGAACCTTTCGAAGCGACAACGTGAGGAATACGTGTCGAGCTTCAAATCTGGAGACGCGCGTTGAAAGGACACTGGATTTCGCTTCAGCAGATGGTCACCCGAAATTTTACTACAGACACAGCTGGATCTGGTGGATGGATAAATGGATGACGACCGAGATTGTGACACCAAGTCACTTCTCTCATAGTCTAGTATACCAAACAGTTTTACATGAACGGTATTACCATCGCAGTGTATGCACCAGTATACGGTTCAATTCTCTTTTTACCAAACACCAGTGATACAGGAAAGTGAAACATTAAAGGGATATATTGATATACTAGTTTTTAACAAGTCCCAAGTCATCCAGCTGCAAAGCTGGCACGGGGGCGTTTACTAAGTCCTAAGTCATTTGAACCGAGTATACCTAGTATACATTAAAATGCGTGAACCAACGTGTTTAGTCCGCAGGAGAGCTGGCGTGGAGGGCGGCGGCTCGGGGAATGTTGGGAGCTCGAGGGTGGCTCCTGGGGATGCCAAGGGCAGGAACCAAGTCACGAGTTAGGAGTTGCAGGTGATTTATGATGGTTAAAATTAGTTGAGGAGTAGAACAATTAGTAATAAGTTGACTTCGTAATAGGCTCCCAACTCACTAAAAGTTCAAGAACCGATGATAAGTTAGAGCAACCATCTATAAGTTAAAGTGCCTAACCCATTTGGTGGGCTTCTGGCGGGGGTTGACCCAAGTTAAAATAACGTAAAGTAACCCATGCGTCCCAACTTACCAGTTTGACTGATGTGCATCCCCACCGCTGGACCATGGTTGCCGGGGTTGTGAGCTACCTTGTAGGGTTAATAACCGTCGACAACCAGGCTTATATGCCAGTTAAAGATTATTCATCACTATCAACCATTGCTGACCATTTTCAGCGTGATTAACCATTATTGACCATTATTGAGCATTATCTACCACTATTCACCACTACCACCCATGCTTACTACCATGGTTACAAGCCTAAGCCAACAAAAGCTGTCCCGTTTGTCGCCTCGAGGCCCCACGAGGCTGACCTCATGATAGATGACTCCATCAGGCGCTGCCGGTAGCCCTCAATGGCTGCTGGTTGGGAGGGAGCTGCGGCTGGAGCCACTTGGGTATCCCTATGGCGCCTTAAAGGGTGAGCGCTTTGGAGCTACCAGGAGGGTTCTAACCAAATGGTAGACAACAGTCAACAAAATATGTTTTGTTCATGATTGATAGCTGTAGTACATTATTCCATTGATGGTAGATGCTTAGTTATTGTGGATAGTGGGTACCAGTGGTTGGTGACGAGACGGGACGTTTAACAATTGCTGATGATGGGGCCGGATCAGAAGAACATTTCACCAAAAATATTTTTTCACAAAAATGGTAGGCATATCATCCCAACAAAGAACGTTCTCTTTTATTGGAGCGGTTCACATGAGGTATAGTTTTTCGATCCACGCTCATTTTGGGTCATCACAGGCATCACTTCCGCGTTTCTTCTTGGTTCCCTAGATTGATGCTTAGTACCCTGGATGCTTTGTTACCCTAGATGCTTTGTTCATCAAACCAGTGATTGCCAGTGCTTTGGCAGGGGCTGGGGCGAGCTGTCTCCCGAGCACGAGGAGCGATGGTGTTGCTCGGTTTGCCAGGTATTGCCACAACGGGAATGATTTCGTTAGTATTCTGATGATTTACTGTATGATCATCATCACGGTTATCATATTGTGACTGATATTGTTGCTTATCATTCATTACAGTTTTTATCATGAATGTTGTGGTCATCACCATTGTTATCATCACACACGTGTCCTGGATTTTTCAAACGTTCATTGCCACGCCTGTATTATTGTCGCTGTCAGTCTTTAAGGAGATTAAAAAGCAGTCCGTGCAATATGTGCTGTGAAGGTTCAATCATTAAACCATTAGGCAAGATTAGCCACCATTAGCCACTAGTACTTGCCACTATGAATCATGATTAGCCACTATAACCACCATTAGAAACCATCATGAACCATTGTGAAACATGAACACACACTAGAAACTATAAACCACTATAAACCATGGCAAATCTGTGAACAATGACCAAGCATCATTTGCCACCCGGGCTTGCCATTCTTAAGCATGTGCACCTTTCTGGGGACCAGCTTAGCACAGCGCGCAGGAGGATCCGTTTCACGGATGTTTGTCGGATGCTCAGCTGCGGGCAGCCAGACCTTGACTGGTGGCTGCTGGTGGCTGCTGGTGATGGCTTGGAAGATTCGAGTTGCTGATTTCAGCACATGGGGGTAGCTCTTGATTCTTAGCAGTGGTTGATGGTGGCTAATGATTCTATCATGCTTGAGTGATCTAAGGATCATCACGAATCATGGAGGATCATTGAGGCTGTTTTGCAACAACAACAGCAACAACAACAACAACAACAACACTAATATGCATCATTGTGCACACAGAACATGTGACACATGGTGACACACCATACCAATCCATTCTTATCTATAGATGACACACATGGCGGTTTCTTAAAAAGGGGGTAGCGTCAATCATCCAATATTGACCATTTCTAGTAGTGAACCAAGCAAAATTTTGGGGTGTATTTGTTGCTTGAGAATCAATATTGGTCTTATTGTTGGTTGTTTATCCCCTACTGTGAACCACTACAATCCCTATTTGTACCTATTGGATATGATATTGTTGGTGATTGGATTCTATTATTGACCACTATTCTCCATTAATAACGATAGTTAAGCATACTTACAACTGTATACCAAACGACCGCTACAAGTCCGGTCATGGTGAACGAAACGCGGCTGAGGGTTGGCCCCTTCGAACACGACATGGGCTACGAGTCCTCCACCTACTTCTACGACCCGGAGACGCTTGGAGCAGCGCGCCGCTGCACTCAATGGTAACGAGCTGCCATGGGGTCATCGTTAAGCAGTGACGGAAGGTTCAGCCTATGATGAGACATCAGTCAACCATCAGAAACCATTAATATCCATCATTGTTAATTAGCCATGATTGAGCGTTCTTGGCCATCATTGACCATCAATTAACCATCCTGAGTATCATCAAACCCATCATTCCCCATATTCATAGCCATCAGTTCGCCTAGCCATCAGTTCACCTTGCCATCAGTTCACCATTCAGTAGCCATTGTGATGACGTCAGACAGCATGCCATCTCTATGGTGCATTAGCCGTTATTGACCACAAGTTGATCAACCACTACTACCGTGACCACCACTAGAGTGATATAGTTGAACCAAGAATTATTTACTATATTATATAGTGGTTGATACTCGTAATTGTGATTGGGTAATTGTTACATATTGTTACCTAGTATCATTACCCAGCTATATAAGCATAACCAGTAATCAAGGAATCAACCATCATTATCCATGACTAATCAACTATTGACGAACATGCAACACATGGTGCATCCACCCTCAACTACCAGTGCTCCGAGGAAAGTCACCTATGTCTGGGAATCTCCAGGCTGAACGCGCGCGCGACTGGAACAGCCATGAAGCGTTTGGTGAGGGGCCAACATCTGGGAGCTTCATGATGGTTGATGATGATTACTGAGTGGTGGATTTGCTCCGGTCAATCGTGGGTATATCATGGTGAGTGATGGTGCCAATGATGGTCGATACTGGTTTTTAACAGCCATGATGATGGGTTAATGATGGTTGATGATGGTTAACTGATGCTTATTTCGCTTATTTGATTGTTAATGATGGTCACTTAATAGTGAATCAGTGGCCAATTCTCGTTGATACCGTGCTCATGCTGAGTGATAGATGACAATGCATGGTTGATCATATTTTCCCTCCTGACTAATATTAGCTTGGAAGGGGGTGGCACTCCAGTACTTGGCTGAGGGCCAAAACCCTGTACACCTGGTAAATATGGCTTGAAGCACCAAACTAGTCGAACTTTTGGGATGTTCATCGACCCACTCTTGGCCTTGGTAATGATGAGGAATCATACTTACAGTGGTCCCCCTGTCCGTAGTTTTTTTCCAAGTGGATGAAAAGTCTAATTAAACAGTAAACAGTGGGACCTCCTAAAGCCATCCCAGAATGTGGCAGTCAAGATGTGCTAGCCCGCAGACAGTCACAGCCAAAGTTTCAGCATCCCATTCAAACCGCTCATTGGTGACTGCAAGTGCTTCATCGTTGGATTAAACCAGCTTGCAACAGAAATCTCATCTTCCACGGAAAACTTGTATCTTTCTTCATGGATCTTTCTCAAAAGGTTAAATACAACGTTCTACAGTCAACGGTAAGAACGAAGATTTCCTGCAGCCTTTCCATGCTTTTCCCATCCACCAACAGCCATTGTGGAGCTCAAACCCTGATCGCTGGTGCTAGCCTAGAATCCACCTCACCAGCAATGCACCAGTGGCGAGTCAGCACCGCTCTGTCTCCCAGCTCGGTGTAGATTCGAAGTCGCCACATGCTGAGATCAGATGACAATGACAACTCACAGATCCAAAGCGAAACCTTGAGAGCTTTCAGCTCAGTGGCTTTCTGCAGCATCCTGGGCGCATTCTTGGGCCTTCCGGGTCTACTGCGGTTGCGCCCTGTGGCAACGCTCACCGCAGTGGAGATCGCCATACGTCGAGCCTTCGACGCAGGATCTGCGGAGCTTGGAAGGCTGCTCCGGGAGGACTTGAAGCAGCTCTTCGCTTCGCAGCTCAGTGAGGACTGCGGAACATGGCTGTGGGTGAATAGTATCCATGAATATATCCATGAATGTTCGAGGATAATAACAATAATGAGGGAAACCAATGGTCAATATTAACCTACCAATGCTGGGGGATACTAACCAACAACAATGAGGGAAAACAATGGTTCATGATGGTACATCAGGTGTACGTGTAGACCCATAGCCACATGTCTGAGCAGCGCCATGCTAAGGGCATGCAATGGCTGGAAAATCACGAGAAATCCTGAGGAGCAGCATGCGATGGCCGGTCAAAAAGTAACCCAGAAATCGATGTTGTGAAACCTAGGGTTTCATAGCTGGTGATTTTCCAGCCTGAGAATCTACGCTAGGCTGATGGTGACTGATGATGATGGGATTTATGAGATTCCTGGTGAGTGGCTGATGATGGTTACTGGAAAGAACTGCAAATAGCAATGGGCTGGGATATAAATGGATATAGTCAGCATTCAACCAACAACATACAATTTTTCATGTTGAAGTGAGAGGTTTTGTAAGCCGTCCTCTTGGCTTCTACGTCGTTCCTTCCCATTTTGAAGCGATCGTCCAGGAGGAGTCACCGGAAAGACACGCAGCCATTCGCCTGGCCACTTGGACCCTTCGCATAGCTGGTTAGTCATGGGTTAACCACGGAGAACAAATGGCTGCACGGGAGCCACAACAATAGGTATGTCCATGAATCATGGGCAAAGAAGTGGCATCGTCATCAATGGTTGATATAGACCAACCACTTGCTATTAAAGGTGAGTTTATACTTATCGATTATTGGTTGCTGAACCACCAAGCGACAAACGTTCTCAATACTGGATCCCTGGTCCGCTGGAAGTCATTTCAAAATAGTTGGGGGAAATGAATCACGCAAGTCTTATGAATCCAACCACTAGTTGGTTTATCAATCGATATAAGTACTGTTGGTTAGTTATGAGGTATGCTGTTCAAGTTGGATTACAAGCCACTTGCATTCATCCAATTGGATTCTATTCAGTAGTTTGATACGAAACTCCTGAAAACTAGCAGTAAAGCCAACTAATTGAGGATGACCACGCTTCAATAGTTTTACAATAGCAGGGGGTTCCAGACATCCAACAGGCGAATCACTGGGAATTGTTCTGTTTTCTTATCCCTTGGTCTCGACTCCCGCGGAATGAGCAGGGCCTCTAAGTGAAGGCTTTCGCATCCATGGATTTTCTGATCAGTCTTGATCATGATTCTTCGCATCTTCTTCATGGCAAAATCTGACTGTTTGTATCACTTTGGCGGATACACTGGCAGTGAAGATTTTAAACAAACGGCATTGTTTTGTTTTCCCATTAATTGACTGCCTGTTTTTCACCGGAACTCATCAGTGACCCTTGTTTCCCAACCAGGAACCACGACGCTGACAGGTGGTCAGCGAATCTCCGGCGCTGTTGCAGCTGGAGCTTTCGGGTTCTGCATCATGGCAGGTCGATGGACGCTTGCCCTTAGGTGGCTTACTCCCTGGTGTCATGGGGTTGGCTGATGGGAAAATCTACAGGAAACCCGTGTTTAAACCACCAATTATAGGAGATGGTGTGGATTTAAGCCATTTTTGGGATGGTAGATTTAAGTTGGAAACGGCAAATTTAGTAAATCACCATTTTTTACAGGTGAATCAGCTATAAGTGGCGGATTTTCCACTTTCACATTAGTTTCTCAGAATGAAAGTTGGAAGCGGAACATCACACTGGTTGAACCAGCAAAAAAGTGCTGGTGATTTACCATCATAAGCCATCAAATAGCAAATTTTGATTCATCAGATTGTGGCGATTGAGCCAAAATAGCCAAGTCATCTAGAAACTGCTCTGATTTTCCATTTCTATTTCCAGGATTTTCTAGGTTTCTATGCAACAGGGTCAGCGGTCAAAATGTTGGGGATACCTTGTGTGCTTGAGCCTAAATACGTTTCTGTAACCTAACTATGTGTGCATACATAAAAACACCACTTGTGATATCCTCTGCCATGTTTGCACACACACACATTGTACTTGCATACATGTATGCATATAGCATATCAGTCGTCGGGCCAGCTCGCCATTGGAACCCTGTTCCACTTCTGGAATAGTCTGGGTTTGGCTGCTGGGAGAACTGATACATGAAGACCAGAACAGAAAGTGCTTTGCTAAGGATACTTCGCACTTTTTGGACAGGTCTTATGCCGAATCAACGTCGATACACTGGGATTGTTGTTCGAGAAGTGGAAAGAAAGGACCATCGGAGTATGCCTCCAAGCAGGAAACAACTTGGCAAAGGCTTACACTGAAAGTGAGGTTCACCTGCTTGGGCAGAAGCTTCGACGTGTGTTGGATCCTAGCAAGGTAGTGGATGTTCTTGAGCTCATGAACGCATCCACCTTGGTGACGCTGTCCAAGCTTTTTCCCGACGGAAAATATGAAGTGGCGTTGCTTCAACGCAATTTCCAGCCTTTCGGGGAAGCTGCTGCGGGTGGTCTACTTCGCGGGAAGCCTGGAGAGTGCTACCTGTCACGAAGCGCACATCAAGTGGTGCATTTGCTGAAGACGCAGCAGGATTTGGATTCGCAGCAGTTGGAAGTCTATACACTTCAACTGGAAGATGCTGTTGCCTCCGGAGCTGCGCGGCCTACTGCTTTGGTCTTTGATTTTTTTACTGAGGGCGAAATCCACAAGGTGCAGCCTGACGAGTCTCCCAGCGTTGTTGGCCCCGGTGGCCGGAGAAAGCAACGACGTAGCGGCGAAGCCGAGAATGCAGCGTGGATTTTGTTGGATGGACATCACAAGGCGAAGCCCATGAGAAACACTCGCCGTTGGTTGGTGGTTCATGTGCTTAATGAAGATTGGTAATGCTTAACTGGTTTAGAACTGAAGGATAGTGAGTAGCAGGAAGAATCAGCCATTGCTTGATTGTGAGATGAGACATGCATGTATAGACTGGTTCAATAGCGTTTCTTGTAGCGAAATATCATCTAATATCTATCCGATCAACCAGTGCAGTTGGATGGGGGTCTGGTGTTTGAGCTTGCCAAAGAGGTGGAAGCTGCTGCGCGCTTGGGCTGCGATCTGAACTTTTTGATCATCTCTCCCTGCGCAGAGCCATATGAACCCTTGGAAGCAGATGATCCATGTGCATCGTGGATGACTCGCAAAGTCTCCTTTCCCTTCATGTGGCCTTATGGAGCAGAACCGCATGCTGTTTGGGAGAAGGCACGTTTTTGCCCTCACAGCCCAATGCTGTTGAGCTCATCCAAACAGCCCGAAGAGTGGTTGTTGAATTCGCTTGGATGCTCCTGTTTCTGCGATGATCCATGGTTCCCCAGGTGGGCCTACGAAGTCCTAACTTACTACGATGGTGAGCTTGGAAAACGAGAGATCTTCGATCTCTTGAAGACGTATTTGGGCGAAGATCACGAGCTTTTCACCATTTATTTCCACGTGGAAATGGATGATCTTCCAGATGAGCTTCGTGCGCGCTTCACCAGTGATCCTTCATTTCGTCACCTTCGTCCGGATTGAACAAAGAATCCACCAAGTAGCCATGGTATGCCATGGTTAATAGTGGTTAATCATCCGGCTTGAAACCACCAACCAGATCATATTCGACATTCTCTGGAAAGTGTTGGTCACTTCGTGACCACCTACGGTTCGACATTCTCTGGAAGGTGCTGAACGCTTCGGTCGCACCGCTACGGGGCAATGGGTGGCTCCATCGATCAAACTTCTGGCTTCACGAGCACCAGCAGTATGTCACCTGAGGTCGTATCACCTGGTAGATGTGTGCGTATGCAGATGGAGAGAAGTTACTCATTCTCCCAGTTGGCCATGTTAACATCTACCAGGTGATGATACTTAGTATCAAAAGACCATGGCATCGCCGCTCTCCAAATACTTTCTGAGCACCGAATACTCGCTGGAGCTCGAATTTCCTTTCCAAGAGAATGGCTACTTTCACCTTGAAATTCATGTTTACGAGCATGGCATGAGCAAAATATCTGTGTGGAGTTGTGCCGTGGAGGTCAGAAGTGCCCCAAAAAGGATACGTGTCGGATTCAGAGAATTCTTACATATTTCATGGCCAAGACATGCATAGTATAATCATTTTTAACCACAATTAACCATTAGGTCATGATGCTATTAGGTTGTACGTTCAGCAGGTTGAAACAACGTCTTCGCCACGTTTCAGGCAGCCGCTTGGTTCTCTCTATGGCTTCGGCTGTCGCCGCGGTCAGGGGCCTGGAGGTGGGGCTGGGAATTCCTTGGGGTTCGCGGCACCCATGGCTATTGAACCGTGGGAACCAGGGGTAATGACCGTCAGTCCTGGTTGGTTCAGTTGGTTGTAATATGGCTGGTATTGGTTTAATGATGTTTAATGCTTAAGGATAGATGTTGATTGGTCGTGGTTGACGGTTGATAGCAGTTAATGAGTCATTGATACATGCAGCATGACCATAGTTGAACTATTAAGTGGTTTTAGTACCTATTTCGGTGGTTTCAGCACCAATACTGAATGGTCAATAAACTATAATTAATGTTTGATACTAGTAGTTTATCAACCACTATATAATCAGTTGATTAACCATTAATTGGTGTGTCAACAATTGATTGGTGGATCAAACATTAGAAAAACACATCAACCATAACCAGTGGTGAATAAACCATAACACTGATAGTGGATAGTGGTTGATACTTGTACATTGTAGATTGACTGTTAGTTTTACCATTAATGAGTCAGTTTATCGACCATGAATTGGCATATCAACCATAGCAGCCAACATCCACCATGTTGAGACTTGTAGCCACCAATTAACAACTACTATGACTTGATACCATTCAACTAGTGAATTAACCAATTCATGTAATGATAATTGCTGGTATACTCCTAAGTGGGTGGCTAGAGACAAAAAACACCAGAGACAAAAAATCACCAGAGACAAAAAATCACCAGAACAAAACACACCATCATCATCACTTTTGAGCATCATCCACACCCTCACTTCATCTCAAACAACTCACTCTCCTAGAGCGGCTCTATATGCTCGAAACTTCCGCTTTGCGCGGTCACTATGTTGGCTAATGGTCACGGTGAAGCACCAGTGGTAAGAAGCCGCCAACGAGCCGGTGCCTTGGAGGCTGCCATGCGTCTCCTCCTGGCCATGTCGGAGAGTTCCGCTGCGTCCATGGAGGAGTGCTGCCAGGGAGGGCGGCCCAGAGCTTGCCGAAGGGCATCAACCTGTGCATCTAGCGATCTCACAATGGGATCTAACCAGCTATGCATGGGATCTATGTTCATCTAAGTTCATTTGCATGGGGATCCAGCAATTTTGAAGGGAATACTTATGTCAACCGGGTTGGTAAGTTGGGCTTCTGACGATCCTGTGAGGGTTGGCAGATCCGATTTGAACATCCGGCTCTGAGTCTATATTCTATCACCCACCAACCGACCCACCAATGGGTAGATGATGGTAGATGAAATCCCAACAAATACCAATCTGTTCATTTGGGGATTTTCACAGCTGGGGTACAGGGTATTGATAGCCATGAAGTGACTTATTGTTTTGGATGATTGGAGAACAAGCTCAAAGGGATCCAATTTTACCACAGGCAAGAACTACAGTAGCTCTTCAAAATAGTGAAAGAACCTCTTCACACAGTTGGATTCAAACAGAAATGTTTTCGAATTGCGGCGGTAAAAGTCATTATCTATTCAAACCCATGAGTTTCTGTAGTATTATTCACCAACAATATGCGTTACACGTCCTGATAGGGCAACAGCCAAGATGTGATTACAATCACCCATAAATATAAACCATCAAACATTGGTATCATATTTGGTTGGTGATTTTATCATAATGTGAACTAGTATTTTTTCATGTGGGTTTGAAATCACCAACCAGCTATCGATGATTGTCACTACTTGGATGTGCAGCTTAGTTCTCTGGGATGTAACTATCGGATTCATCATCTTAGGGAGGTGAATAAACCCTGGTTGAACCCACCAATTCCATGGTGTTCTCTGTTTTTTATCAATAGTTTTCTATGGTCCGTAGTTTCCCATGCTTTTCCATCTGTTTTCTATATGGCTGTGGGTCAAAACCCCGTAGCCCTGGTTCCCCACTATTAACCATTGATTTCCTTATAGTTTGTTGGTTATTATCCACATTTGGTCAATTTTGACCCATAGCCATATTTGTGGTGTTGGCCCCAGTGTGGCGCTTGGCCCGGCAGCTCTCCAATGGGAGGAGCCCCTGGAGCAGGGACGAGGCACAGGGACCAGTAGTGGCTTCTCAAGTCATGACCGGCGACCCTCAAAGTCATCCAAGTCATTCATCATTTGTAGAAACAGACCATCCATTCTTGGGCTATTCTAGAATCATTTGTAGGAATAAGCCATCTGTTTTTGGGGAATAAACCTTCCAGAACTTTGGGGTTCCTGATTTTCAGGAACACCAACTTACAGTAGGTTAATTCCTAGATACAATATCAAATGGCCACTAGTAAATTGGCCACTAGTTGGAATGAACTTTAGTATCTATAGGAATCACTAGTTGATTCCTAGATACTAGTGGCAGATTGTTAATCATTCATGATCAATCTTAGTGGCTTAACGATTGATACTAGTCGCAGTACAGCTGGCCTGTTAATGATATTGCTGCAATGATAAGTTACTAGGGAATAACTAACGATGTTGATCTGAATGTTTAATCCTTAATTATGGTACCTCAATGATGATGGGCAACTAATGGCACCTAATGAGTGTTTACCAATCATTAAGTATCATCGTTGGCTAGTGATTAAGTAAACATGATAGATAATAGTGATTGACTACGTGACCACATGATGGCATCGGTTGAGAACCCAAAAATGGATTGGTGAATACTGGCGAATGCACCAATTAGATAATGCAATGATGGCTAGTTTCCGATGGGTGTTCGCCTGTGATTGGTTACTACAATGATTAGTGGCTGTCATCATTCACCAATGAAAAACCTTGTCCAATTCTGCAATAGTTCACCACCAATAAAGGTTTAATAGTAGGTATTGAGTAGGGGTTGGTCACTTCAAATCAGTGGTTGGCCTCATAATTCATGGCTATCATTCAGGTGGATGGCTCCAATAAGCACTAACAGCTGTCAGTGGTTGAGTCACTGGAAGAATTTTTAATTTGTTCGTTCAGAGAGTTTAGAAGTGATTAAATATGAATAATGTTCGCTCATCTCATGGCTATGAAGAGTTGTCAATATTGTTTTGAAGGAGGGTTGGTATGCGGCTTGGTCAGTACTGGTCCCTGCCTAGGGCTGTATGGGTCTTCGCATCAAATCTTCGACGCCACAAACCAACGTCGCAAAATTGATGGTGAGCAAAATGGAGGGTGAGGACGTCAGACAGGGCAGGGAGCCCTCACAGAGTGACTGAACCATATATGACTCACTGATTGTGACTGATTACTCTGTGGTTAGTTGATGGCTGCCAGCCAACCACGTACTTGATCATTGTTGACCATGCTTGAGCATACATTGTTTTGTTGCATTTCGGATCATGAAATCAGTCGTAGTCGAGTTGATTTTGCGAGTCAACCACAAGCAAGCACACTTCGCCACAATGGTCAACTACTATCAACTCACTACTAGCCATCACTAAGCATCATTGACCATTGAACCATTCATTAAGCTCGACTAACCATCATATTCCCTACTATCTTGTATATTTTGTTGGTTCTAACCATCCTTAACTACTTAAACATGAATCAACCACTGTGTGTATCAGTGTATCCATTGTTAGCCCATGATTCATAGCCATGAGATTTGGTCAACAAGTCACAGTCGAGGCCAAGATGATCTGGACTCAATGCTGAGAGGCGGGGGAAGCGTGGCCATGAACCACCAATGCACAGCAATGAATGGTGATTTAGTAGTACTATAGGTTGCTAAACTGATTGACAATCTAAGAAATGAATATTTAGCAATGCCAAAGCTGACTAAACAAGTTGATGATAACCTAAGATTGACCAGCATTTGCTACACATGATTATACACACGGGTCATCGTTGGCTGGCCCTGTTGAGTACTAGCTGGTAATGATCAATCCATGAGTACCTTTCAACTGGTACTGGTCAATCAGTAACCTGCCAATGAACAACCATAACCAACTGAGTAAGAGGTCTACAATGGTCCATAACCATGCCAGGCACGGTGGCTTGGATATGGCCATGATCCATGAATCACCCCTGGTGATGAATCAACAGGTCCTCACTGGTCCATACAAGGTGGGCCACCCTGCTTATCAGTCGAGTGAGGTTCATCATTTGATGAGTTATACCGTGTTATACCCTCCTAAAACTGGTACCCTGGTGAACCCCTGGTTAGAAAACAACTTAGCGAACTAGGGGGCCCCTCCTTGTACTGGTGATTCATAGATGGGTAGTTCACCAAAGGCCAAGTTCTCGCACAGAATGGGGCTTTCAACTGGCGTTTGTTTGGGCATTTGGACGTGGCTACCAAACCGGAAAATGGGCCGGCATCAAAGCTGGTACCTGTTGATGATGACCATTTCTGGTTGATGGTTCATAGTTCCAAAAACCAGAATTAACACAGTGGTGCTTGACAATGTGGGGTACAGGGGTACCATTTGGGTGCTCCCTGGAGGTTCTTGCACAGGATCACAGGAAAAAAACACCTCAAACACTTTACCAAGAAGCAGCCTTTCACGGCCTACCTTGGGCGAAGGGGAAATCTATGAGAAAACAAACACTCATGATCAGCACAGCTTGGGCTACGACAAACCACATAATAGGCAGATACTGATTTTGTGTAAACGGACTGCTGTGATCCCCACATCTTGTGAGATGTGAGATGACCAGACTCAGAAAGACTTGATTTTCTCAGTGTCTAGTATCATGCGCGCAGAATATACATATTTATAATCGGAACCAAGATTCAACATGCTTACACCGCAATTATAGTACAAGATGTGCGACTTCATCAGCTTGATGAAACTTGTCATGATACATGCGCAGCTGCTTGCGTTCAACATGATACTATATACATTCATAAAATACGTACTACATACTTATAAGGACTCTGATGCATGTCCTATATCATTGCCCACATGTCAATACTATATCAATGCTTAATGTAGCAAAGGTGGTGCCCTTGTGCTTGAACAGAACACTCCCTGCTCCAAGAGGTAACGGATAGGTCTCCTCAACCATCTCGCACGCCGCTTTCCAGGTGTGTTCTCTGTGCCATGCAGGTTCTGCGCCTGGTGTTTTTCCAGGCCGGTGGTGACATTGGATGGCCTTCCTGGGGAGGTTGCGACTGGTGAAGGCAAGCATGGTTGGTTCATGTGAGGTCACCTGGAAAGAGTGGCATATCCCGCAGCTGTGGCGCTGACGATGGTCAGTCACCGGTTCCCTGGCATTGGCCAACTCTGTCGAGGGGCCTTCGTATCACATGCCAGGATTGACCCTGGGATTGCTGACACCAGCACAATGCTTGCGCAATTCGCAGCTTGCATCTCAAGCCACAGCCAAAGAGCTGCGAGGAAACAAGTCATACATGGCTTTGGGGTCAAAGGCACCTGTCCCCCTGCTAAACAGGCCATTCTTGGCCGATATCACTGATGTGACCCAGCTCGCTACACGGTCATTCGATGGTTGAACATGCTTACTGACTGTCAACCCTGGTCGGTGATTGGTGCGTTGAAGGCGTCGGCCATTCTAGGAGACTGTGACCATTACATCGGTTGAGATACTGTAAAATGGATGATACGACAGGGAACAAGCGTACCAACAATTATTAGTTGTGAAAGTTATTAATTAAGTATAATTACTCATTAGTATAGTTCTTGTTTCAGAAAAGATCGTACTTTTTAGGGACTCATGATTTATCACTATGGTCTACATAGATTGTGGAGAGTTAGCCCGCGACAGCGGGTGCAACATATTCTGCTCAACTGCATTTCGCCATGCCATGTCTTCAGACTTGGCTGCACCCTTTGAGGCTGGGCAGGTGACATGTCGAGCTCATGCATTGGACACAACTTGGGTGCCTTTGGATATATATATATATTTCAGGTGAAAAAACATGTTCATTTTTTGGGTGATGGAGAGGGGGGGATAGCAACATATAAGAACCACAAGGTTCAATCCAATCTGATGTCATTCATAACTTCAACCCAATATAACATTGGAATCAACCACAAGCTTCAACCAACAGTTGGTCGATCCCAATGCATTTAAGATTCCTGACCCTCAGACCTAGCTGCGCCACCTCCGCTGCCCACCATGGCCCCAGGTGTTGCGAGATGCCTTGGAGCGCTTGGCGGTTCAGCAGAAGCTGATCCAAGCCGAGTGCCATGCTTTGAGGCGCCCGTGGCGCCCCAGGGTGCCCTGTCCCCAAACAAGGACATATTCTCGTTTTGAAATCAGAAAAAGGTTGTGTCAGGACCAGTGACTGTTGAAGGAATCACTAATGGCAAGTAGTTGTGATGACACATCGCTGATTTTGTTCATTATTGGTCTTCAAGCCACCAACCCAGCGACCCTTTAGGCCGCTGAACACTGCTTGGCAGTTGGGTCGCAAGTTGATGTCAGTGTTGGTGTTGATTTCGAAACAGGTCCAAAACTAGGTGAAATAGGTGAATGTATATGTTTGATAATCCATAATTCATCCAATTCCACCTTTGAAAGGGTGGATTAACAGATATGGTTATTTCTCTTGTGATAATCCACCCTATAATTTTGAACAGCAAGACAACACCATTCGATAACAACAAGAAGTTGGTGGCTTAGGACAGGTTGTCCAGCACGACCTTCGCGGTTCAGACTGGGTTGCACGGCACTTGGGCAGGCATGCCACGTACTGGCAAGATCGCTGGCTGATTTCTTGCCTTCAGGTCTCTGGGCTGCAGAGACAGCACTCGGATGATTTGGGGGTACCCATATTTTAAGACACCATATCGTCGATGGTTGGCTTGACCCAGCTCGCCACCATCGACTTGAGAGTTGCCAGCTCCATTGAGTTATGCCGTGTTCTAAACGGTGGTTGCATCTCTGAGTCAGAGCATGTCAGAACGGTTCTTTTGCTCGTTTTGAGTTGGTGTATCCATGTGTATTCCATATTTTTGTTTTTCTCCACTGTTTTCAACCATTAACCCCTTACAGCCCACCCACTCTTTGGTTATCTATGGTTATAACCAGAAGTGGAGATATGGATATGACTGTTACTTGGGACAGCAAGCAACACTACCTGGGGTATGGCTCAGAATTCTCAAGCCTGTGATTTTCAGGCTTCACAAGTTCACTGCTGCAACTCGAAAGTCGCTTCCATGGAAGAGCCATTTGGACTGTTCAAAGCATTGGGTAGAACAGCACAGGGTCTTGAAACGTAGCCTTGTCGAAACCCCATGTCCAGCCATTGTGTGATGATGCTCTTGGCATTGCTTTTGGTCTTTATTGCACAGATATCTGCTGAGGAGACCAACATGAACGTGAATGGAAAGCAGATGGTGCAGGAATTGACCAACAGCAGCATGAGCATAGAGAAGAATCACCTTCTGGCAGCATCCAATGAGACCTTGTCCCACAGCAAAGCCTTGCTCCGCGGCACGATGCAGAAATCGATCAAGCACAACATGAGCATTGAGAGGACTCCCTCGGTGGCAGCCAATGACACCTTGTCCCAGAACACGGCCTTGCTACGTGGCAAGGCGAAGCAAAGTGCTGGATTGGATAATGGCTGTTCGCGACTTTGCCCCCTGTTCCACTTTGGACCTATGGATTGGTTCTGCACTAATTCCCGTTGCTTGTGTGTGCCTGGTGGTTTTTCGTCGTCAGTGGAGTGCGCCAGGGGAATGTGGTTGTGCAAAGCAAGCTGCTTAAGCAGGAAATGGCCAAAATGGAGATGCCTTCCATTTGGTCCGGGCAATGTTTGCATATGCACAAATGGCGATATTTATGACACACACTATACATGTTAAATGTCCATCCCGCCCCCAACTAGGCAGTACAGCAGCTTAGAGGGCTCCTGGCAATGTGATGATTCTGCAAACTCCCTTGGAAATCATTGATATTGACAGTTGTTTGTTTCAAAGCAAGATTAATACCCTGGTTTGGCAGCAAACATCACATCCCCTACCAACCCAAGACTTCAGGAAATGGCATGGTTTTTCTATCGGAGTATTGTATTTTTGAGAACCATTATTCATCATTAGCTAGTAATACTGATGCTAAATGAGGATTGTTGATGCATAATGCATACCAACTATTCTATAAACTACTGATGCTGCACAAGTATAGCAATCGGATTTGTGTTTAGTACTGCTCAGAGTCAATACGGAAGTCTAATTATAAACGATTAGTATCATAGTATCGATATCACCAATCATCAAGACGTTGATGCTGTCAACAACGATCAACAGTCATAATACCACATTAATAGCTTATCATGAGTCACATACTTGAATTATTGTTTCATGATGATGGTCAACAAAGAGTTTCACCCATCAACTATTTGACTATATGATTATAGTATGTATATAAATCAATCTAGCCACAATTGACCATATACTGATAGGGCTGATGCTTCATAGAACATGGTTCGTAAATATTATAACTATATTATTGATGGTCATTGATCGTAGAATTGTATAACCATTGTAGCAATTGATTTTTATGAGCCAACGTCAAACATCACCAATCAAGACTTCAAATCATCAAGTATAGGTTTTTTTTAGAATGTCAATGTGGCCATGATTGACCATATACCGATATTGCCGATGCTTAATAATAACGGTTCACACATGTACATTAATGGATTATTAACAAACACAGATTGGTAGATGTATATTGATGGATTATGTATCAACTGTAAAAGTGCAAACACAGCAATTGTTTCTATATACCAACAATTTTGACGTCCAATCGTGACGGCTAATGATCTTTAGACCTCAATCATAATTTCCAATCACAGTCAGTACCATAGTGAGTATAACCAGCCATCGTTAATCATCTACTGACAATATTGATGACCAATACAGATCGACAATGGATGATCCATCCTTTAATTCCCATGTATCAAAATGCCATCACTCATTAGCTGATGATATTGACGAGGTCACCAAGCCTGCACAGGCACCAAAACCAACCAACAAACAAACCAGTGCAACCACCAAATCTCGACAGGCGCCATAAGCATACCAAAAACAAAATCTGAGCATCTATACCCACAGTCTTGGCCTCATAGATTGCAAAGATGAAGATGTGTTTTCTTGTTTTTTTGTTGGTGCCTGTCGATGTTTGTTTGGTGCAGTGCCCATTTGGTTGGTTTTCTGAGTGCCCGTCTATGTTCTGCAATTGTCGAGATCAGGCAACTTAAGAACAACGCATTTCATCCACTTTGCAGAGCCCTGACATGTATAAAATTCTGCAAATTATAATGTGTTAGTATAAACGTAGTTCCTTTCAAATTCACATTACCAGGAGGGACCACTCACCGCTCACTGGTTTTACGCCAAGCTTAGAGAGGTCGCTACAAGAGCTTTTCCCCTCTCTTTATTCGGCTTGGTGACACGTGTTACGCGGTGAGAGAAAAAAAATGCCGGGCTGCTTCCTTACTGGTCAATAAACTAGGCAGTGGTCGCGACCACTGAGGTTGGGTGTGGAAAGGAGTTTCCAAACATGTCGAATTACATGATATACAGTATCTATTTTTTTTATATATACACGAAAACAAAAGACTAAGCAGTCATCACATCAATTGTGGTTTACCATATGCAACCAATATTGGTGGTTAATTATTGTCAGTCCCACTCTCCTTGATATTATGGCTTCGTATCACTTGTTGTCAACCGTTAATTAACCACAATGAAATTGATCATTTACATAATCAATTATCCATTCCATTCATGAGCAGAAATTATGATCCGTGGGATTTCCTTGACCTCAAAAGCATTCACCATTTACTTGACTATAGCGTTAGATCACCACTTTAACCCACCATGGATTGCCCACCGCTACCCACCGTGCGTGGGTGCAGCCAAACAAGCAACTAGACATACCCACGCCGTAACATCGCCGCCGCAACTTCCTAGGAGTGGCATCGTGCCGTGTCAAGGTCTCCTGGTGGCGGGGGATGCCGGGGATGCTTTCAAAATAATCGGATTTTAGCTGGTTTGAACAATGGATAGCGATGGTTATGAACAAGGGGACGATAGCCAATAATAGGGGATATACCAACTATAATGATGCTTAAGCAAATGATATAGCGGTTTTATCTGGTTCGATCGGGATTAACTTGTGGTTGATAATACGGTATAATAACCAACAACAAGACCAATATGGTGGTTTCTCAAGTTAAAGGGGACCTCAATTGGTTTATAATCATAAATGATTTATCGGATGATTTGGGGTACCTAGTTTGAGAACCCCCCAACAAGGTAATGGTTAGTGGTTCACGATGGCTAGATGATTTTATATTGGTACCATATCCAGAGGTAACTCATTTCAGGGGATGAGAACAGCTGATGAATGGGGGATGATATGCAGGGGATAGACTCGAAATTGGTTTTGAATCAGGAGATACAGGATTATAAGATAGAGGGTTAGAACTGCTATAACTAAGGGTGGTCAATCGTTAATCCAAGGAGATAATAATCAACAAGAATAGTAAGCTGGGGATACGAACCAACTGTTATATTTGGAAAATCAAAATTTCCATTAAGAGATTACCACAGACGTAGCGTTTGGTTCACCATCAAACATGGGTCGATTTGGCGTGGATATACCATTCGCAGCTATCTGAATAGACAGGGGAGAATAGCAAACATCAATAGCTGGAATATGGTACTAAGATATGCACGGGATAATACGGAATGATGATAGCAAACTAGTAATAATCAACAGGGAATATATCTTACAACGAAGCTAATCACAACATAGGAGATGATCATCAGTAACCGATTGAATATTTCATCATTACTCATAATGACCGTCCTTTCTTATCAACCATTAACAGATGTACAAATCATGTTATCAACCGTTAACCATCCCTTCTAATCAACATTGAATATTTAATCATCATTACGATCCCTTTCTTTAGCAGTAAATGCTGTAGGCTTTTTACACAGGTTCATTTTGCCTCAAAGTGAATGCTTCTACCAGCTGATTGGGAAGAATCACTGGTCGTCCAATAACGTTGAGAACGGTCAATGATAGTTACGAATCACGTTGAACAATGAGCAGTTGCATAACAATCACGGGGCTTAATGATGGTTAATGACGGTGAATGGTTGAGAATCGTTCACAACCGAGGTATCATGTTGAAGAATGAGCAGTGGCATAAAACGGCAACCCCACAGCTGCACGCTTTGAACAGCTGGGATTCCTGGAAAAGAAGCTGGAACCAAGGGGTTTAGTGATGGTGAATGGTTGATGATGGTTCATGACAGAGGGATACCAGGGTAATGTCACCCAAAACCCTTGATAAAAGAAATTGTAGTTTTTGCATCTGCTGGTTAGTCGCGAAAATAGGTCGCAGAAACCTCAAGACTAAACCTGTTTGCATTGCTGATAGCCGAGGCATGCCGATCAGCAGGACTTGTTCCTTTCGCCCGACATTGAAGCTGCGCCAGAGACGTGTTCCCCGTAACTCTCCGACAGAAAGGCTGGTTGGTGGTTTCTATTGTTTCATCTATTTTCAACAACCATACCTGGCTTGTGGATGGAGAATCACTTGTTTCAAGGATTTTGTTCTTTCCAAACATACCTGGGGATGATTGATCATACCTGTGCGTGTACACGGGCCCCAACCATACCTCTTATCTCATTGACTTACACATATTTTTTGGGCCCGGGGCGTTGCCCGTGTGCCCACCAATTCGGGTGGCGCAGGTAGGCAGGGGCTACCATTGACCATAAGTGATCCATATGGATATAGGTAGTCCATAGATGGTGGATGGTCAATAATGCCAGTATAAGTATGGCATTTCTCGGGTATCCCTAAATTTTTGTTGGGAATGACGGGAATGATGGTTAGCGTTCAGAATCAACAATAGTCAACCATAGATGTTTCATTGTCATTTTCTGTGGTTAACGGTCATGATTGAGAATGGCAACGCATATGGTGCTGAATGTTGGCCAATCACGGCATGTTCTTCCACTGGAGACCCCAAGAAATCCAATGCCGAGAACTTCCAGACGAATCAGCAGCGTCGCAGTGCATGTTTGAAGCAACTGCAGATGGCAAACCTGTCACTGCTAGTGCGAACATCATCCCACTGGGAATCACGAAAACAAATCAACCGCAAGGTTCACCAACAAAGAACATTTGTTATCATTGATAACCGTTGGTTACTTATCAACCATTCGCAACCTTGGTAAATCACCGCTAGTAGCAATGGTCAACAAGCCATGACCATTATCAAGCATCAACCATTGTTTCTCATTACCCATTCTCACTCATTGTTTTGCCAAAGCTTTGCCAAGCCTTACCCATGGACGAATATCCCATCAAATTATAGAAGATGGTTGTTTCTCAAAACAGCGGACCCCATATTGTTGTTGGTTTAGTCCTAAAAATGGTTTATGACTTGGATGATCTCTGGGGTATCCCTATTTGATAACGCGCGGATCCCTTCACTATCAGCTATCGTCACCAATCATCAAATCAACCAGTCTGAAGCTAAACATCATCAACCATTATCAACCCACTCCCTTTGGACATGAGCTCGGCCCCAGCAAAAGATCAACCAATATTGAGCACTATCATTAACCATTAACCCTCAAGCAACCGTCATTGTAGCCATTCTATGTTCATAACACAGTATTGATAGTAGCTGCCATTCTAAACCATCACAGGTTACTTGAAGTTTATTTGTTGCATGACCTTGAGCAAGTTGCCCAACGTTGGCAGATTCAAGCGCCTTTCCGAGCGATTTGTTTTGCCAAGGCAAGACGATCAGCTTCCGAAAATCTCTGTCGATGTTGCAAGCCCCGAGGACCCGTTGAAACGTGGGAAGTGATGGGATATCCAGACGCGAATCATACTTGGCTGTGGGTCAAAACCCTCTACCCCTGGTTCCCCCATCATTTTCCAATGTTTTCCCTATGTTCTTGGTGATTATCCCCCAATTAGGTGGTTGATAAATATTGACCCACAGCCATATTTGGCTGTGGGTCAACATGAACCATCCAAAAAAGGCTGGGTGAACATCCCAACACTTTGGCTAGTGACTGGTCATGGGGAACTGGGATGTGAACAGCCAGGGGTACCAGGGTGCTGATCCACATGTAGATTCGTAGATATACTGTAATCAGAAATTCCACCATTAGTAAGCAGCAATAGTGGGAGTGAGCGCTTGGGATTCAACCATTCTTGTTTGGGACGTGGTCTTGATCTCCACCAGTGGTTTGATATGACCAGCCAAGGATGCGGTCAACAGCACTGGGTCGTGGTCCTCCTGCGGGTGGCAATGAGTGGATTCTGGTGAGGGATTTGGCTACCTGAGATATTGCCAGAAGTGATTCATGGGAAAAATCCGGGAATTCCCTACAATGCATGGCAACAAAAACAGCCAGGTTTCCCCCATAGATACCATCAACCAAGCCACTTCAAATTTGCCACAAAGTGATGGTCGTCGAGATGTGAGTTGGTGAATGAGCCATACCAAATCTGGTAGTTGCTCTGATATTGTAGATGTTGAATGATTCTTGATCGAAAATTGCACACCTGGACACGACATGAAAACATGGCAGCGAGCATCATTAGCCATTATTCATCACGAATCAACCGTCGCCAAACAATAAATCATGAACTAATCATCATGCAGGAATTAACTTCAAAATGTATGAACAATTCCATTTATCCTTAACCAATGTAAGTCAAATGAATGGGTTGCCACTGCTGGTAGCGCCAGGACGTGCCCGTGGACGACAGCCCACTGCAGGCTGCAGCTCCCGAGGATCCCGATTTGGATCCGGCACCCGTTGCGACCAAGGCGCAGGAACTGCAGGCGAGGATCAACGGTGGTCACTTACGGTTGGGTGGATGGTTGGTTGAGGTTTGGTTAAGGAAGGTTGGTTGGTGATTGTGCATCAGTGATAGGCATATGTAACTGTCAGTGATAAGTGTAGACGATTGGTTGGCTTAGGTTTGGTCAATGTTAAAAGATGGTGGTTGATAACCATGACTATAGTAGGCATATGTAATCAGCAATGATAATACCTATCCATTTATTGTGTGTTGAATGAACATATTTTTTGTTGACATTCAAGAACAATGAGCAACCGACTATACCAGAAGCATGCTAAGAATACGCGGTTGGTCGATTGTTAGCTAAATAAGGACTGTTGGTTGATTGTTGATGATCAATGTTCGTTGGTGATTAAGAATGATCATTAGTGATTAATTCTTGTTGGAAGTCTACCTTAAGTTGTTGTGGGGTACAGCACAGAAATGCCAACCCCGCAACCATTATAATCAACAAGCATCATCAACCATTGATCGTCATGAACCCTGAATTACCCAGCATGAACTCATCAACCTTACCGATGAATTAACTCCAATAATTCACTCCACGAGTTAACTCCATCAATGAATGAACTCCAAGATTCAAGCAACTCCAAAATTTATATCAGCAAGAATCGACCATGTAAGTCACATTGTTCTACCACCGCAGCGCCACAGGACGTGCCCGTGGACGACAGCCCACTGCAGGCTGCAGCTCCCGAGGATCCCGATTTGGATCCGGCACCCGTTGCGACCAAGGCGCAGGAACCGCTGCAGGCGAGGATCAACGGTGGTCGGTTACGGTTGGGTGGTTTGGTGGGTGGGTGGATGGTTGGTTGGTAGGCATCAACCATCTTTCTGATGATCTTTCTCACGGGGTACTCTTGTGTTGCACACTGGTCTGTCGTACCCATGTAGTGGTCTCTTAATATGCCATGAAAACAAAGTTATTTTCAACACCTATAGTTGATCCTTTTTGTTAACACCTATTCTTTCTTAGTAGCTTTAAACCCCCTACTAAAACAAAACCGCCAATGGCTATTACTCAAAGTTATAATCCTCAAACAACTTGATAACCCCCCTGATTGTTGGTTGTTAACCCCCATTAACCATTATAATCCCTTAGAAACCAGTTTATCCCTTATTAAAAACCTTATCAAACCTTATAAACCTTATAGGTCCCTGAAACCATCCAAGTTATCCCCTTATAAACCCCCCACCGTTGCCAACCCCCCAGTGGTCTCATGTCCATCCCACGCCGCAGGCACCGCCCGCCACAACCTCCTCGACGCCCACGCTGCGTGCGGCGGCGTTTCGTCGCAGGAATCGCTTGGCCTTGGCCCGCTTCGCGTGGCTCAAGCAACGCAAGGAGCTGCGGTTCCTGTTGAGTTCCGAAACGGCAGAGCTGTGGAGGTAGGGAAGGGGTGTCCATGGTGAACCATGGTTAACCTTGGGATGACTCTAAGATCGTGGTGAAGCAAGGTGAACCTTGGGATGACCCTAAGATGAGTGAAGGTTGGAAGGCTGGAAGTTGGAATTGATGTTGTATTGATATGTGTGGGTTCTTTGGGTTTCTGTCAGTTTCTATGGTTCTTTATGTGGATGAACCTGGTGAGTTGGACGGAAAAGCCCCTGGTTTGGCACTTGGGAATCGATGTTTGCGGGCTCTCCCAGGCCACTGGATCCCTGCTCGGTGACACCACTGATTTCAGGGAAGCGAGTTGGATGTGAGCTGCTCCAATAGGAAGTTACCATGACTGCTATACAGGGGCAGGCATATATAATACATGAATCATGATGAATCAGCATTCATTAGTAAATAATTACGACAGATGAATTGATGTTGCCATGACGATGTACAAATGAAACTGTAGATTTATGAATGTCCTTGTAGCAAGAACTGATAGATTTGCTTGTGGCTTACATGTTTGGAAATTGTTTGGCGGGCACGTGGAATCGAATTGGATATGTTGGCTCATTTCGGATTCCAGCTCTCAACTAAACGCCAAGCGGAGGCACAATCACTCAAACAAAACAACACGAGAAGGCACCGACAAGTCTGTGGAGTTATGATTTATAGACGGCCATACATTGCTGTAACTGGACGACCCTCCAGAATGGACACCATCTCATGATGCATCATAGCTAGCGCGACCAACCATAGAAACACAATAGACTTTCCATGCCTTTCTTTGTCTACCGGAAGATCCAGAGGGTCGTTTTCTGGGAGCCTCTAATTAAAGGCAGAGCACACCTAGTTCGGCACACCTAAATTTCCGCACACAAAAAAGTAAGATTTTCCTTTCCAGGGCCCAAGCTGCCGGACATCCAGTCGCTGCAGTGAGGTTTTCAGAATCACCATCAGAACCATAATATGCATATATAACCATATTAGTTAAACATGTACAACCGTATATAACCAAATACAACCATACTAGCCACATGTAACCATCACCTTGGCCCGCAGTAAGGTTGCACTTTGTGGCGTTGGTCATTGACATCCAGCAGACGGAGATGTGCCTTCGACGCCAATGAGCCAACCAGTGGTGGTGGATCACCAGGTCTCACCAACGTTCATCCATGCATGGGTGATACCATCGAGCTGATGACTCATGCATCTGAAACGTACCTCAGGTGATTATACATATCCAAAAAACAGGGAATCATATTGCCTATATATCGCTGGAATTCTCGAATCCGTGCGAACATTGGAACCGGAACCTATGTGTTAAGCAACCATCGAGTCTAACATGGGAAGATTTCCCGGAGAAACCAACTTTGCTTAGTTGTCCACTGAGTGGAGAATTACATCGAACCTTTGATGGAAATCTATGTAGAATCAGAACTGCTTGGTGAGATGCATTTCAACGCAGCAGCGAGAGGTTTGGGAGCTCGGAGTTACTTGCGAAGCCGCTACCAAAGTGTTGCGGATTGGCACAACTTGCTTGCAGCTTTCCATCGATGGAGGAGATCCCTTGAGCCGATTGAGGTAGGCTCCATCTGCCATCATAGTACCCATCCGAATAGTAAAAGAATATAGACCAGGGTGAAGGCCGCAATCGTGAGTCAATGTACCACAATCATGTTGTACTTTTAGCAATCATTAACCAATCTCGAAAAACAGCATTTGATACAATGGTTCTGGCATGATTGAGCATCATAGCATAGAGCGTAACTCTGATCGTTGCCATCACTAACCCTTTTCAGCCATCATTGTCCATACAAGAATAGTACTATCACTGTAAGTAAAGTACTATCGCTGTCAAACATCAAGCTTAATTATTCACCATCCTCATGAACTATCATCAAGTATGCTCATGAACCATCATGAACCATCCACCACCATTAGCTGGGTCGTCCGTTACACTGCTGCCAGGAGTAGAGGCAAGTCGAAGCGCCACTTGGTTGCTGTCGACTTGTCAGATGTCTCCAGCTTGAAGTGCGCCAGCATTACTTTATCATTAACCGTCCACGACAAACTGATACTGTTGTCAACTGCCCTTAACCGTGATAGCCATTGCTCATAGTCATTCCCAGCCGGCATCAACCATCATTGACCATCATCAAACATGATTAACGATCACTATAGACCAAATCAACCATCGTCAAGCATTACTTGCTATCAGTAACCACCATGAATCATCATCAGCCATCATCAACCGTCACCAACCATCAATCACCATCATGATCAGCCATCATCACCCACCATCATCCACCAATCACCCACCTTTCTTCGCCCTCACTTTCCCTCACCATGGGAGGTACCACCGCCCGGCTTCGCGCCCTGCCACGGCCAGCAGCGCCACGGCGGACAGTCCCTGGCTCTGCCTCTTGCAGCGCGTGGCCTTCCACGGCTGGGTCGACTGCACCGCCTGGGTGGCCGCGCTGCGGCGGCAGAGCAACGGCATTGTGCTGAAGCGACGCGGTTGGTGAAGGGTGGGGGATGGCTGTGGGTGTGGGTGGGTGGGTGGGGGTGGGGATGGGTGAGGATGGGTGGTTGCGGTTGGTTGGAAGGTTGGTTGAAAGGTTGGGAAAAACCGATGGATTCCAATGCTCCGCCATTCAAACCATCATCATCCCATGGATGGGTATGATCACTTTGAAAGTGCTGGGTGGTTGGAAGCCTTGTATTTTTGTTTTCTCCAATATTTGGCATGATTATAGATGATTTGATGATTTGATTAATCCCATGAAGCTTTGAATCCTTTGCGATGTGACTCAACTGCCAGGCAGAATTGTTCACCCTTCCTATCCCTCATCCAGCCATCCACCAGCCACCCACCAGCCATCCCCAGGCGCCCCAGGCGGTTCCCCCCGGCCCCGCCCCGGCGCGCCCAGGGATCGGCTGCAGCTGGGCTGTGTCGATTGGTTGCAGCGCCGCGCCTTGAGCGATCGACGTTTGGCGAAGAATCTGCTGACGGAGCTGAGGAGCGGCGGATGGGCGGATGGAGTGGTGGGTGGGTGGGTAGGGAGGGGGTTGTATAATCATTAACCTCAACCAATACTATAGTCAATTCATCATTATCAAATGCGTTTGCTTCCAATACTGATCATTATCCAATGCTTCTTCTCGGTATGCTACTACTATTCATTAACGAACAACTTCAATATCGGAATCATCAGTAAGGATCAACAAACTCATGATGAATCAACCAATGATTAATAATTATCCAATAATTACTACTCACGATATCAATTCTAATCATCGTACTACTGCTCATTATTAACCATCACTAACAGTCATCGAGCATCAAATTACCACCAATCAACCACCAATATTGATCAATTATTGACCAGTGCTAACCACCCTCAAATTATCCACCAATGACCATCATGAGCAATTAAGTAACAGGTTATGAAGCAGCTTCAGGGTACATTGATGGTAAATGACCCTAGCAACTGTACTAACCATCACTCCTTAGGGTGCCGAGATCCTTCGCGCTGCGGCAGGGATGAGACGACCCAGCTGCATCACGACATCGAAGAACTGGACGTGGAGGTGACGACTTCTCAGAGCTGCTGGGCTGACGAGTGGCTGGCAACGGCTTGGTCAAGGTCAGTCATGGTTAACGTGAACCCAGGATGAAGCTAAACCCTAGGTTGATTAATTGGGGGGGTTTATCATGTAAAACCACAGCTTTTCGGGGATACCCCTATTAATCAACCTGGGGTCTATTAATCCTGGGTAAACATTAATGATGGATGGTGATTGATGGTTAATACTGGTGGTTAATGATGATGGTTAACCATGATCCAGGTCAATAGTGGTGGAGTTGATCATGGTTCTTGATGGTTTATAATGGTTGATGGTGGATAAATGGTTAAGAATGGTCAATGACAGTTAATAATGGTTGTATAATGGTCATCATTGAGGATAATGGTTGATAAGGGTTGATCAAGCTTAATATGGGTTAAGATTGGTGGTTGGTAATTCTTCAGCACCTGTTAACCAACTGAGTGACCATTTCTTTCTACCAATCGGGTGACCTATTTGCACCATAGGTAAATTCGAATGTTTAGAACATTTTTTGGATTGATCGTCCAATTTTGGATCCACAATTTAGGATAATAGTCCTAATCATAACATCCTATTGATTTGTTTGGTCAATCCCAATTTTTTCTTGGATCATCGCCCAACCTGATAACTAATGGATTTTCTAATTTTGGGAAATCAATCCCATTTGAGTCAAACCTTAGTTTCGGATTTTCTAAATCCACGTTTCAAATTTTCTGAAAACTTCATTTGAGTCTATATAAATCCCATTTGACTCAATCCCATTTTGGATTTTCCCTATATTTGAATCAAAGGTCTAATCATTTGCTGCTGATTTTCCCTGTGTTTGAATGAAATATATGGCCTGAACTTGAGTGCAGGGTCCGTAGTCACAGCTGACACTTCTATCCCTTTTATATGGTCTGATCAAAATATAGGTGTGTTTGTTTTTTTCCCCAATATTTGAATCACATATTGCATCTTGATTTTCCTATATTGGAATCTCGTTAACCATTGTTTTCCCTATTACTGTTGGTCATTATCCCCCATTCCTGGTTCATTAATATTGACCCATTTCCATATATAGCTGGTATATCATATATCCCCTATATATATCCTATTATTAGCCATTAACCAGCCATATGGATACATTCTGGTTTGAATCAAAATATGCTGATCAACACATATAATTGATTTAAAGATATAAATTCATCAGACCATATTTTTTTGAACTGTCGAAATTTATGGATACATGGTGGTTTCTCAAAATAGGGGTACCCCCAAATCATCCACTATTAGTCATTTATAGTAATCAACTAACCATTTTGGGGGTTCCCTATTCTAAGAAACCACGACATTTCAGCTGATCATCGCCTGCACTGCCAAGGTCGTCAGCTGCTTCGTCAGATCTGGCGCATCTGGCGTCACGGGCGGCGCTGGTGCGACACAGCGCTGGTGCCCTTGGCCATGAGGCCGTGGAGGGGTGGACCATGCGGGGTGATGCCTGTGGTTGGAGGGTGATAGCCATGGGACCTATGGTGGATCGCTATGGTTGGAGCCTATGGCTGGTGGCTATCAATGCCAATGGCTGGTGGCTGTGATGGTTGATGACTATGGTTTAAAGATGAGGTTTTTGATGCCTGTGGTTGATAACTGATAACTATGGTTCACATGGATGCTAAGGTTGATAAGGATAGTTTATGGATGATGGTTGATAAGTATGGCGGCTGTACTGTAACGGTGTATGATGGCTATACGCACCCAAGTAAGTTCACCAGCATGCAACTGGTGGCTGTTAAGGTTGGTTATCGATGGGTGACGGGCTATGAACAGATTGATGAGGGTTGGCAGTTGGTAGCTATGAATGCTGTTAGATAGCTAGGGTTGATTACAGGTACGAGTGGGTTAATGGTGGATCATGGTTCAGAATGGTCAATGAGGGTTGTAGCGGTTGATAATGTTTCTGGTTAATGATGGCTAGTGCCTCTTTAAATATGTTTAATGGTTTGAATAATTGATTGTGTGTGAAGGAGTATAGTGATGCGTTGCGGTCACTGATGCTAGACCATGGTAAATGGAGTTGGGATCATTCAGCATCGACCAGCGATTCTCAAAGTTTTTGTCCATCCACAGAAACATTTCGCGGCTAAAATGTTTTCTTTTGCATATGCCCCTTCCGACAAACTACAACATGTACCTTTGCATCAACGTCCCACAAACAAGAAACACATGTCATTTCAGAAATAGCTGGAAACGTGATCCAGCACTTGGTGCTCCATATTTCGCCTCAAAACTCAAAACACAGCGATGGTAGTGCTAGTTTTACGTGTTTGTGTTCCCCTGTGACATGGAGCTATGAATGCTGGTTGTGGGATTGCTGCTCATGCAGGCATTGGCTTTCCTTGGCGTTGGTGCGTCACTTGGTGGCGGTGGTTGAGGTTCCTCAGGGTTTGAGTGGTTGACATGCGCGCTTAGCAATGGTCAATAAAGGCTTAAGGATGGTTTCTACGCGATAGATAGAAGATTAAGAGTGCTTACACACTGCATAGTTGATATCCAACTGTTGTTATCCAGCTGTTGGTTAATAGTTGATGAGCCAACAACAGGCAAAGTTGTTGGATATTTTTGGATAGACAATGCACAAATCGATTTGACGGTACATCCGCCTTGTGACTGTAAGTGGGGTAGTTCACCAACTGCTTTGATCAGTGGGATAGTCATGGTTACCCTAGTTGTAACCAGAGGGAAGTAACCAATTTGTGGATCGCGAGGATGAGCAGATCAGCAGATCCGCAGGAAGTGTTGGTCACAAATTTTCGAATTTGAAGGAGTGAATATTATCAACCATCACGTGGGTGATTGTATCAATGGCACAAAGGTGCTATGAATGTCAGCATCGCGGGCAATGAAGCTACTTAGAAAAATATTGGATTTTTATCTAGCTTCATCGATGATTGGTACCCCATCATGGCTGATTAGATACTATTCTTCCAAGCTACTTATTGGTAATAATAAACATAACCATTATGATGGGCTTTATGAAGCTACTTAGAATAATATTGATTATAAAGAATGTACCCCCATCATGGCTGATTGGTTTCCCTTTCGATAGTATGAGAGGAATGCTTGGGGGCACCCCCATCTCTAAACCTACCCATATTTATTTGCCTATCTAGCCGTTTGAAGTGCATCGTTCCCAAGCCATGTATGGTCTAGGCTGCTTCGCGCTGTGTACAACATGCGGCCTTCAGACCCAACATAATGTGGCCCTGTGGGTATCTGTTCGACCGCATGACATAAGTCTATCATATAGAGCTGTGCATGTGGTAAATTGAACATGGGTTTTGGCACCTCATTTCCCCGCAACACGAATGAATATCGCGAAGACATGTGGAATTGCACCATACCATGCGCGACCACAGAAATCGTTCCTTTGGCCACACGTTCAAGCAATGCACTTATCATCAGCCAGACTGATTAGTGATTAAACCATTTTGTTTTTTAGCAATTTCCAGTAATTCCCTTTGTTGGTTGTTATCCCCTATGGTTATAGATTGCTTAACCATTAGTCAACCTTGAATCAACCAGGATAAACTGTTGTTACAGCAGCTAGTATGAATCATTATCATCCAGCAATTCAACCTCCTTGGATCGCCCCAATGTGTCGGCTTCTAGATGGGTGAACTATGATGCCGATATCTCCTCGTCAAATGTATCAGGCAAACATTAACCAAATCATGATGGTTCATTGTCAAAATGCAATCAACAGGTCACTCCCACCATTTTTTTTGAGCTTATGGTGGTTTATATCATTATCAAAATAGTACCAATATGACCTGTTGAGAATCGACCATCAGTAGCCCTAGTTCTCAAGAATTGTGAACTGCAAGCAACAATTATTGATCATCATTCATCATCACATGTCAACCGCTATGATTGTTATCATTTTCAATCTCATCATCAAGCGACATTAAACATGATTTATTCATTGACCATCACCGACCATCAATCAATCAGTGATCATTTCCAAGTGTCCATTGGTTAACCATGAATTATTCATCAATTACCCATCACTGACCAACCAATCAGCGATCATCCTTGGAACGCCCCAAGCGTCCAACCCTCGTCCCCAGGTTGGGCCGTGCTGGCACGCAAGCGCCAACTGCCACGCTGGATCTGCGGCCGTCGCTTGATGCTGCAGGAGGCCTTGGGCTGTCGGATGGCATCCTGGCAGCGCAGAAGCAAGAGATTTTTCTGCGGGACGTGGTTGGTTGTGAACCACTTCATGGTTGTGGACCACTTCATGGATTAAACTCCATTATTAACCATGGTTAACCATATTAATTAATATATATATATATATATGTATACATAAATTAACCATTAATATTAATTAACCATATAATTGACATATTAATTGATATTATTCACCATTAACTAACCATATTAACATTATTAATTAACCAGTGACCATATACAACTATAACCATTATTTAGTCAATTCATTGATTTAACCATTATTCATTGACCGCCATTCACCACCATTCACCACCTTTCGCCACCATTGATTTATTTTCATGGCCAATAAGCCACCATTGCGGGACGTGGTTAAATTCATGGACTACCATTGACGAATTATATGATTGAACCATCATTAGCCATTACGATTGATTAAACCAATTGGTTAACCAATGTCAACCACCAACCAACCTATGATTAATCCATGGTTGATAATGGTAAATTAATGGTTAATGATAAGGGATGATAATTCCAACAATAGTGGTGAAACAACTAGGGGTTTTGGATTTTGAACACTTTTTGTTCTCCCTAGTAATTGCTAACAAATGGTTGAATAACTAAGGTTTTTGATAGGGATGGTACCAACCAGTGATTAATCAGTGGTTGATAGCAGGGGATCACAATCAACAAGAACAGAGGATACACGCGCATCCAGCGGTACAATCACAGCAACGAAACATGTTGTTCTTTGAATATAGGAACTATGTAATAGGAAGTAAATGAAACTATTAGTTTTGATTTTTGGAGGTACACTATTTGAAGAGAATCCCGTACATTCGTTTTGTGTTGAATATTACCACACATCCGTCAGCCTGTTATGCCTTCATTTCGGGGCTTTGATCTTATTACGGTTGTTGCTGCTATATTCGGAATTAATATTCTAGTTCTTTGTTGTTGACACTGTTTCCATATTTCTGTTATTGCTACTATTGCTTCGAGAAACACAGTCGCTTGGTCTTGCAAATATCGAGCAGTGTGTAAGGACACTATTTCAAACATGGTATGGCAATTCTCACATACGATTGCATAGCTAGTTTTGATGTAATATGTTGAAGTACTGAAAGAAATACATACAATAATCAAACTGTGTTTGTCAAAATTACCCCCTTTTGATGCCCTCTCCCAACAACACTCCACCCACGCAGAAAGAGAAGCAGACGAAACGGACAGGTGCCAATAAGATAAAATGATGGTTATTGATCGGCAAGTAGTGGCCCATGGTCAGCTTAGCTCTTTGGAATGGATGCTGATGTTCATTGGCAAACTGCAAAGAAGAATAAGGCACAAAGTAGGTCTCAAACAACGCAACCCAAAGCCTTACTAAGTGGCAAAATGTTCTTGTGTCAATGCTTCAAAGCGGAGCAAAGTCAATCTAGGCTAGTGATCCAAGGGTTCCCCCCGCGCTTGATTTTTGGGGCGATGAATAGTGAACAAAGAACTGTATGCAAGATTCTACAGTCTACATGTTCTTCATTTTATCTTCTCATTACTATCCCCCATTCTTGTTGGTTGCTATTCACTACTTTTAAGCATGAACAATGATTAATCAATCATGCATTGGTAAATCGAGATTAACCATACGGTGGTTTATTAAAATAGGGGACCCCCGAAATCATCCAGCTCATTCACCATTTATAGAAATCAACTCCATGCATTTTGTGTGTCCCCAAAGTGGCTAAAGAAACAACCATATGGCAGTGGGTCAAAACCCCGTACCCCTGGTTCCCTATCATTAACCATTGTTTTCCCTAAAAAAATGGTTGGTCATTATCCCCATGAAATTGGTTGGTTACAGCCTTGACCCAGCTCGCCATATCATTGCCATCACTCACCAAAGCTTTCTGCTGGCTCCAAGGTTTGGACCTGCTTCGCCACTTGGCACTTGGTCACTGTGGAGAAGTCCGTTGCTTGGTCCGACCGCCAGCGGTTCGGAAGAAACCCATGGGGGTTCAGCACGCCCGTTACCATGGGGAAGCAGATGTGATAGTTGCTTGGAAAGTGATTCATGCTGGCTGGTGTTCAAAGACTAGTGATCATGCTGGGTGGTCAACTCCAGTGATAGTGATATTTGACAGCACTGGGATGTTCACTATCACTGGGGTTGACATGCTTGTGTTGGTCAACCCCAGTGATAGTGATAGTGTTGAAAATGGGGTTGATCAACCAGCATGGCTAGTGAGAAGCAGATGATCATTTTTGGGTGATAGTGTTTGATAATCTGGGCATTTGTTGATACTGGTTGATAACGGGGGTTCATAACAACATTGTTGTCATGATCCCCTGCCACGAGCGAAATGAAGACTCGCTGGCAGAAATATGTCCTTTTCCCATGATAGGAGACCTGCAGAAGCTGGCCTTCACATTATCTGCCGAGAGGAGGAAAACGCGACAATTATAATTGTCAAACAATCAATATAAACAAACAGCGATCTGACCATGATACGTCATCATCGTCTATCGTTCATATGGAGCATTGTTCGCCATGATCGGTCACCAGTAAAGAACATTATCCATTGTTCATATGAACAATTATCCACCATAATTAGCCAAACCAAAGTTTGTCATCATTATCCACCACAATCAGCCACTCAACGGCCATCATCAATGACTATTCAAACGCTTCATTCAACAACATTGCAATCCATCAACCAGCAAGATCCATGATTGACTAACCATCATTCCAATCAACCTAACCATCCACCATCCACCACCCACCACCCACCACCCACCATGCACCACCATCCGCCACCAGCACCAGCTGCCGCGTCCTAAGGCTTCGGCGTTGCATCAGCAGCTGCTGCACTGTGTCAAGGCTATGGGCGCCTTCGATCTGCAGCTGCTGAATCTGTGCCCGGAGATCACCATGCAGGGCCTGGTGGCCATGCAGGCGGGCCATGGCGATGGGGAGCCCCTTGGGATGGGGCTCCCTGCGGATGGAGATTCCCCTGAGGGCAAGTTGTGCCTCGTAGAAACGGCGGAATTGGATGATGGTTATAGGATGAATCATGATTTCTATGGTGAAACAAGTTATTGTTTTGGAGGTTGTGAAAAACATGATTGTTTCTGAGGAGACTTACATCATTGATTCTCGTCGTGGGGGATGGAAAACAACCAACTCAGCAATGCTTGGTCACATGCTGACAGTGTTGCCATGGTTGAGAGCTGAAGCTTTGAAGGGTTGATGGCAGCTGCTGTGATTGCAGCTACTCGATACTACCTGATCTACTTGATGCTACTTGAAGAATGCTAGCAGTATTTTTTTCAAGTCTACACTGCACTATATTGGGGATGCTTCCCAGATGCAATTTAGCAGTGATTGTCCTATTTAGATCACGACTAATTGGGATAGGACTGCTAAATAGGAGCATCCCCAATATAGGACAATGCTTGTCGGAATGCTTGGGGATGGACTGTCGCTTCACCCGGATGTCCTGGGCGATGACCTCCTCGCTCAGTTTTCCCAGATGAGCAGCCTCAATTGATGCCGAAACGTTTGGCCGGTTATCACCATGGAAGTGTTCATAGCATATCATTGAGTTGTTGGTAAATTTTTCCTCCCAAAGAATCATCAAACGGAGTTGTTTGGTTGGTAGTTTGATGATTTTTTGGTGAAGTTTTCCTCTTAAGAAATCATCAAACTGGTTTGCGTGGTTGAATCAAGTAACCCAACTCTGGTCATGGTGCATCAACTGACCCATACCGCAGCCATGTCGTCCAGGTGCGCTGCGTTGATCTGGGCCAGCTGTTGCTTGGCAAGCGGGGAAGTCTCAGTGGCCATGACCAGGACAAGCCTCTCAGGGGAGATGGTGGTTGGTTATGGTTGGTTATGGGTGGTGGTTGGTTAACCAGATTTCTTATCCATTAGTTCATTCGCCAACCAAGAAGGTCAACCGATATTTTGAACATCATGAACCGTCATGAAGCATGATTCCTGGTTTCGAACCATCATGAAATCACAAGCTAACCATTGATTTACCATTAATCGTCCATCATGAACCATTAACCACCATCCATCATTAATCTCTAAGAATCCCCATCACTTATGATCACTTCTTATAGCCGTGATTAATAGCAACCATCATTATTAACCATTATGAACAAATAGTCAACCTCTAAATAACCATCATTGATCAACCATCATGAGCCAACATTTTCACGTTTGCCTTGGAAACTCCTGCTCTGGCCGCCAGCCGCCCCCAAGGCTTCAGGAGAACTTCTCCAACGTCAAACTGAACTTGGCCAGGCCAGGGCACCTCACAGGGAGGCTCCACGGTAAGCCATTGATGGTGATTTTGTTTTGATGAGGTATGTGGCGATTGTTTTGATTGTACGAGTATGGTTATATGTTACGAACGCCCGCAGCAATCTCAGCAAGATCTGTGGTTCCATTTCAAACACTTTTAACATCTTTTAACTGTCTTTCCAAAGTCCTTTTCGTCTTTCGCTCATGGTACTTGTTCGCTATCGGTCTCAAGCACCGTTGTCTTAGGCATGACTCATGACTTGGGCCGCTGTTGATCCAGGGTGGTGAAACCAACAGATGTCGCCTGTATGGTGGCTCATCATCCCAACTAATGGCAGGTTACCAGGAGGACCTGAAGGCATCATCATCATCATCATCATCATCCTCATCATCATCATCATCATCATCATCATCCTCGAGTCCAGCACCTTCCTTCACCTGCTACCGTCATCCATCATTCAACTAATGGTGAACATTGGTTGTTCACAACTCCTATAAATCATTTAAACTAATCATCCATTCATCATCTAAATCAGCTGAACTCCATCAGTTCAGCAGCTGACGCCTCGAGCTCACCATCGCCACAACCATTAACAACCAGTAACAACCAAATCATCATCAACTCGACCACCTCACCATCACCTAATCATCATCAACCATCACCTCATCAATCCTCATCACCATCAGCTTCCACCAGCTTCCCTCCGCGCCCTCCTCGGAGCTCCAGGCCTCAGCTGGGCTTCCCGTCGCAGCGCTTCCGCTACGCGCGGCTGCTGCTGCGCTGCAGCCAGCAAGGCGCAGCAGCTGAGGGAGGCGCGGCTGGTTGTGCGGCAGCAGCGGCGTTCCCAGCGGCGGTGGTGGGTGCTTAGGGGTGGCTAAGGGGTGACTAAGGGGTGACTAGTGAAACCATGATGATTGAGTAGTGACAGTTATGATGGTGATATAAGGATATGTATGGTTATGTGAAATTATCTTGTTATGTGGTTAAGAGGTGGTGAATTGGCTGGTGACATGGTGGTTAAGACCTTGATGGTGACATGTGGTGACCTTGATGGGTCGATTTGTTTGGTTGATTTCTGTTGCTTAAGGAGCATAATGATTTTCGATGTTTGAGCTGGTCGATAGGGTCAGCTCATGAACGATCACGCCTGGGTCATTTCAACTGTCCTACGGCTTGTGCTTAGGAGTAATACCATGGCTGCAACAGCCTCGGGGCTAGTTGTAGCCAGGTGATTTTGATATGTTGAACTACCCTGATTTTTGGGATCAATGGATAGGTGGCATGGGTACAAACTAGTTGGACCCCTCCTGGCCGATCGCTGGCAATCATAGAAGTAGCGAGCTCGGGGCCATGGACGGCTACAGCCTGTTTACGAAGTCGAACTCTGGCAGCTGTGACTCTGCTATAACTTGGACAGCTATATCCAGTTTTATGAGATATGGCTACAAGTTATAACTGGGATATAGTGTTACAGCCTGTAAATGGCTGTAGCCTAGACCCACAAACTGGGACACTGGCTCCAAGTCTTTGAGTCTCGCAGCGGATGTTTCGGCTGGCGATGGATGTGGCTTCCCATATGGCGCATGGCGCGCGCCGCAGCCATGGTGGCTATGTCTATGCGGCCCCATTGTTTGACGCGCAGCTGATTGAACTTCATGTGTTGTGTTTGAATGGTGAAGGATTCATCTTGCGGCTCTGCCCTTCCACCTTGGGAAGGGAAGTGGTTCAGATGGTTTCGAGACTTGTGCCGAAGCGAGGTGCAAGGCCTGTTCTCCACCACCTTGCTTCACAGCTGATGCTGCATCAAACACTACAAGGGCAACGTATCACTGGTATAAGTGCAAGATTGTCCTGCACCTATGTTCCTACCGATTTACTTGCTGCATTGAGATTTGTCGAGGGTTTCCCAGTGTCTGAGGAAGAGATGGTGTTGGAAGGGGTGACAGAGATCGAGCATGCCAATTGTGCTAGTTGCTTACGCCATCTCCCCCAAAGCCTCCACACCTTGATTCTAGGGCGTACCTTCAATCAAAGCCTAGATCAAGTGATCTTGCCAGGCAACCTGCACACTTTGACTTTTGGCAACGATTTTGATCAGAGTTTGGATCGTATGGCCTTGCCAAGCAATCTGCAGACTCTGACATTTGGCAATAGCTTTAACCAAAGCCTTGATCAAGCGACCTTTCCGAGCAACCTGCAAACTTTGGTTTTTGGATACAGTTTTGATCAAAGCCTGGACCAGGTGACCTTACCAAGCAACCTCCAAACTCTGGTTTTTGGCGCTTGTTTCAATCAGGCCCTGGATCGGGCAACCTTGCCGCGCAACTTGCAAACTTTGACCTTTGGCCATTCCTTTAATCAAAGCCTGGATCGGGTGACCTTGCCCAGCAACCTGCAAACTTTGACATTTGGCAATAACTTGAATCAAAGCTTGGATCATGTGACTTTTCCGAGCAACCTGCAAACTTTGACTTTTGGCAGCAATTTTGATCAAAGCCTGGATCGGGCCGCCTTGCCCAGCAACCTGCAAACTCTGACATTTGGCAACAACTTTAATCAAAGCCTGGATCAAGCGACCTTTCCGAGCAACCTGCAAACTTTGGCCTTTGGATATAGTTTTGATCGAAGCCTGGACCAGGTGACCTTACCAAGCAACCTCCAAACGCTGGTTTTTGGCGCTTCTTTCAATCAGGCCCTGGATCGGGCGAGCTTGCCGAGCAACTTGCAAACTTTGACCTTTGGCAACGATTTCGATCGGAGCTTGGATGGGGTGGCCTTGCCCAGCAACCTGCAAACTCTGACTTTCGGCAAACAATTTGATCAAAGCCTGGACCAAGTGACTTTGCCGACCAACATGCAAACATTGACGTTTGGTGTTCGTTTCAATCGAAGCCTGGATCGGGTGACCTGGCCGAGAAACCTGCAAAGTTTGAGTTTTGGCATTTGTTTCAATAGGAGCCTAGATTGTGTGAGCTTGCCGAGCAACCTACAAACGCTGGCTTTTGGTGCATGTTTCAATCAGGCCCTGGATCGGGCGACCTTGCCGAGCAACATACGAACTTTGAGACTTGGAAATGTTTTTGATCAAAGAATGGATCGGGTGACCTTGCCCAGCGACCTACAAGAATTGATTCTTAGCCGTGATTTCAACCAAAGCCTGGATCATGTGACCTTTCCAAGCAACTTGCAAACTTTGTCTTTTGGCGATAACTTTAACCAAAGCCTTGATCATGTGACCTTTCCAGGCAACCTGCAAACTTTGTCTTTTGGCGATAACTTTAACCAAAGCCTTGATCAAGCGACCTTTCCGAGCAACCTGCAAACTTTGGCCTTTGGATATGGTTTTGATCAAAGCCTGGACCAGGTGACCTTACCAAGCAACCTCCAAACGCTGGTTTTTGGCGCTTCTTTCAATCAGGCCCTGGATCGGGCAACCTTGCCGAGCAACTTGCAAACTTTGACCTTTGGCCATTCCTTTAATCAAATCCTGGATCGGGTGACCTTGCCCAGCAACCTGCAAACTCTGACATTTGGCAACAACTTTAATCAAAGCCTGGACCAAGTGACCTTGCCAAGCAATTTGCAAATCTTGACTTTTGGCAATGAGTTCAAGCGGAGCCTGAACAGGGTAACCTTGCCGAGCAACCTCCAAACTGTGACTTTTGGTTATGATTTGATTCAAAGCTTGGGCCAAATGACTTTGCCTAGTAGCGCCCACACAATTTTTCTGCGACGCAGGATTTTGGATGCGCGTTTGCGGCGTTTTGGCTTTGGCGAAGCTTATTGCACAGCAAAGGTGGTAAGCACATCATGATTAAACGGCAGGTCCATCCGTTACAGCGTTTTGGTATCGCTGGCATTGTAGCATCTTGGGTGTGCAGATTGCAACGCTGGATGATGCAAAAGCAATTCTGTTGGGCCAAGGGCATGGCTGTGGCCAGTGGCACTAAAGCCAACATCAGGTTGTACTGGGCATGCTTTGATAATTGAATTTTGCCACCAAATCATCAGTAATTACTCACGATTCTTTACCTCTATATATAAATTAATGCATGTACATATGTGTACACTTATGGAAAGGACAATTTCGCGGATTTTCGCCGACAGCTTGTTGGTCGGTCTCTTGTGCTTTCCATTTCAACCTTCCTAACTTCACTTTGATCTCTTTTCCTCCAGTTATCTAGCGCCATTGTTCCCTATCATTGACCACTAGGGTATGCCCTTATGTTTGTTTGCAACCATTTTTAGTCGATCAACCTTTGGCAATCGGAACTACAATGAACATCACCTTAGCATCAACCACCTTTTTTGAGTTGTTTATTCCCCAGCTTATTTAGCATTACTTGAATCAATTAATAATAGATAACCGGCAGTCACTGCTCATACTTGGTCGTTGCTAGCCATTGTCAACCAATGAGATTTGATCATAGTAAGCCATTCAGAACCATGATCGACCATGGTTAGCTGAAAAGCAGTGAACACAAGTTGATATCAGCCCATAGCCATTAACCAATAGTTACTGACCAACAGCTTGTCACCCTTATTTTTCAATACTAAGTCAATAGCTGTGTCAAAACCCTTTCAACATTTCTCTAGTTCCTCAACTATTTTCAACTGACCATACCAGCAAAATAGAACATTTCATCATCAATCATAAAAATGATTATTATCATGCATTAACAAACAAGATCCAACAATACTAATGACATAGATCATCAACCATAGTGAATAGCTACCATTCACATACTTAGTAAGCGCGGCTATTACCTGTAGTAAGTAGCCAACAATGATTATCAACCATGCAATATTCATTCTATTGATTCTAGACACCATCGACCATGGTTAATATCTATGGTTCACCAATTCAGAACCATAGTAGTTTTGAACCAGAATGAACGACGAAACTGGTAACTGCTAACACTTAGTAACCATTAACTAAGCAAATTCTAGATATCATCATTTATCAACCATAGTCAAGAGCTATCAGCTATCATTCACCAGTACCAACAGTTCTCATCAATTCTCCCCATCATCAACTGCTATAATCACCTGAACCAGCTAGTTCCAAACCATCATCAACTATAGTAAATGTTACCATAAGCAACTATAAGTTCACCATACTCTCAGCCACCACCCCCAACCCCAGGTGAGTCCACCCAACCTTCCCAGGTCACCACCTGTGACCACCCGTCACCGGTCCCAGGAGCGCGGCCCCTGGCGCCTGTGGCGTCCCCTGCTGCGTCTCTGCTTCGGCACCTGGCGGCACCGCACCGCGGCCA